>CM035798.1:21457060-21487060 GCA_020466265.1 Siphamia tubifer
CACTGGGTGTTTTATGTGTTTTTTTCTTATTCCTACTTGTCTAAAATAAATGAATTGAAGTTTATTATTTATCTGAAAATACCTCATTAAGCAAAATCTGTAGATTTCTAACAATACGAAAGCACAAGATAAGTTTAGAAGCCTATTAAACTTTTTTTTTTTAAGTTTTCTATACATTATGTAGGTTCATTGACCTCAACAATCAAGTATAAGTTCAAATTTTTATGTACTTTTAGACTATTCCATTAAAACCCAAACAGTTTGATAAATGTCAGTGCAAGGAGACACTTGATTTATGTTCAGTTAATGATAGATTTTGTTGAAAAAAAAAACCCGTTTCATAATTTTTCTCAGATTCTGATATTAAAACCTAATTTTTATTGAAAAGCCATAAAATACAGAGGATAATGTAAGAATAAATGATGTTAGAAAATTATAAATAGAGTAAAAAAAAAAAACTCATTTGGGAACTGACACAAAAGTAGCACCGGGGTTTTTATGGGTTAAACATGGTCTAGACTCTACAGTGTCAGAGGAACTGAAAGTACCCCTGGTCATGATGTGGTTTCACTTTGTGGCAAAAAATATAAACCCCAGCAGTGACAGAGCAACGAAAAATACATAGAGTCATGAAGAGTGATTTAAGACACGAGACACAAAAATGACTAATTCCACAGACAGGTTGTCACCTGGGAGGTTATGGTGGCACTTGGAAATGGGTGTGTTGTATTACCACACTGTTATCAACACTAACCATACCTTATTAATGTCCTAAACAGGATCAGGAGAACACACGAAACATAAAAACACTTGTGTTGTTTGGATTTTCTAGTCCAGAAAACAGTTATTCCATCTCCACACTGTAACTACATACTGTACATGAGCATTAATATGACATAAAAACACCCTGGGTTTAACAAAATTAATGTTTGATCAGTGGGTGAAGGTGTTGAATAGTCAAATCCATTGCCCTAATACAGTGGTACCTCTACTTGTGAAATTAATTCGTTCACTGTAGATTTTACAATGTTAATTTGGAAACAATGGGACCAAATACACTCAAGAAGTAGTTAAATAAACTCTCTAAGTGTTGATTTAACACTGCAAAATTTACTGTGTTCCAGAAGTGTTTTCGTACCGTGAATATTTCGTAAATAGAGTCGCATTTTACATGTAAAAGGCCCCCCGATACTATGCCTCAAACCCTTTAAACATTATTTTAAATTAGGCTAACAGGCTAACACCAGCTGTTGTTAGTGTAAATACAATATATATAAACCCTAACCTTGGGACTGAAAATCTCCGACTTATTCTCAGAACAGTTTTGTAAGGCATAAATGTATTAAAATGTACGCAGATTGTTCCAGTAAGGTTCTATTCCATTCTATTTGGATTGAAATAGAAACACATAGAAGTAGATTTGTTTCTTTTCATGTTTTGACATATGCTAAACATTGAAGAAAAAAAAAAAAAAAGTCTACATGAATAAATCTATGCTTTTGTGTCAGAGTTAAAAGCTGTGACTCTGCTAAATAGGAAATAACTGTTTGAGGACAATGGGTTTTAAGTCACTGTGAAGTTGATGAACTAATATCGAAAAGCCCATTGTGTTGAAAACAAAGTTGTTGTGGGAAATCCTGTGTGTCTTTTATCACAGGTAGTGTTTCCTTTTCTTACAAGCTGAACACAAGGCTTCAACTTCTTAATGTGGAAAATAGAGCAAAGAAGAATTACCAAAGTTAGAAAAAAAAGCCAAAAAATTACAAATAAAAATCAAAGTTTTGTTGTTGTGCTTGGGGACCTATATCATTAAATTATGTTGTATATCATGTTAGTTCTTATAGCATTTGGCATGGTACACTATACATATATATATATATATATATATATATATATATATATATATATATATATATATATATATATATATATATAAAGACATCAGGGAAGCCAGGTCACTGAGTATATTCAAAACTATGTTAAAAACATTCTTATTTTCATCAGCCTTTGAAGGGAGATAAAGAATGGAGTCACAATTCTGTGACCCATTTCTTTACATTCTGGATACTCTTTGCGTAATCAAATGAAATTTTATCTGTAATTTTATTTCTTATTTATTGATTTATTTCTTATTTATAATCAGTTCATTTTGTTAATCAATGTGAAGCACTTTGGGCTACAGTGTTTGTATGAAAGGATGCTATACAAATAAAGATTATTATTATTATTATTATTATTATTATTATTATTATTATTATTATTATTATTATTATTATTATTATTATTATTATTATATGCATTTGTGAGCTTTCGCATGTTATATCAACAGCATTTACGTTGTTTTTTTGCGCCAACATCTTCATCTTATAACCCTCAGTGTGTGTCTATTACTTCTCTCTCATATTTGTTAGTGTGAGTCATTCCTTTACAGGGGACATTGGTTCCATGTGAGGACCTCATAAGTCAACATGTACGTCTTATAGAAGGTCCTACTTGTAGCCCAGAGAAAGTGAAAAAACCTCAGAATAAAAGCTTGGAATAACCACATGGAACAGATTCAGATCATTAAATCTATCTGGTTTTAGAGTCTACAGTTCACTGCCTACACTACTGCTTTATTGTTTTATTTTTGCTCATATGTATTATTACTCTGTGGTTGATTTTATTGCTTATTCTGTGCATTGGTTTATTGACAATCCTATCATCTTTACTGGTTTTATGACTTTGATTATATTGGTTTCGTGGAAGTTCGTACCTTGGGAATCACATTGTAAACCTTGATTTTAGAACAATGTTATCGTACAAAGATGAAAGACCCTTTAACGTTATTCAACATGTGAATGAAGATTTGATCATGATTGACATCCATAGGAATTTTTTTTTTAAACCTCCATCAAACTACACATTTAACCCACAATGACCTACATTAGTAGTATTTTAATAATAATAATAATAATAATAATAATAATAATAATAATAATAATAATAATAATAATAATAATAATAATAATAATAATAATAATAATAATAATAATAATAATAATAATAACAATAATAATAATAAAAATAAGCTTTATTTATATTGGTCCTTTCATACCAAACTGTAGCCCAAAGTGTTTCACATTGATTCAAAATTAAAATACAATTTTAAGACAAGGGTGAAATAAGAAATACATTAAGATTTGATTACACACAAAACATAAAGAATATAAAGAGTATAAAGAATGTAAAGAACGGGCTCACAGAATTGTAACCCCATTTATCTCTCTTCAAAGGCTGATGAAAATAAAAATGTTTTTAATTTGGTTTTAAATATATTCAGTGAACTGGCTTCCCTGGTGTCTTTTGAGATTGTATTCCATAACTTTAGTGCATAGTTAACAAACGCTGCGTCCCCGTGATAGTTCCTAAATTATTTGTTCTTTATTTAATCCCAAGGTAATTGATTTCCATTTATTGTAATATTATATTTTGTATTTCGCATTTCTGAGTAAAAATGACCTATTTCCCAATATGTAATGGACTGCTCATGTAGGTGTCCATAAAAGTCCAGTTTAAAGTTGAAGGTTATTAGTAACGTTATTAGTGCTACTACTCTAACACACTGGATAAAATAGACATTACAACGTAGCAAATATTTACTTTCAAAGTGGCCGAACTACCTGCGGAGTGATATGGTACCATAAATCTGAAGTGACAAAATCCGTTGCCATTGGCAGCGGGCATTAACGGCGCAGCAGGCGGTTATTGATAAAAATCCACCCTCTGAAGGCTGGGAACGTCCATTCAAAGTGAATGGGAACGTTCTAGAAGGCCGTAGAATAAGTGGAATTAAGTCATTAAATGCTGAGAATGATATTGTACTGTTATTTATATTGTTTCAAATTGTTTCAAAAAATAGACTTAACTGATGTAGTCGGTGTTGAAATACAATTTCAGTTCACTGCAAATAACCACCTCCATAGATTTACTGGTGAATCAATGTTGTAGAACAGAACAGTGTTTCCATAGTAACTACAGAGCCTCTAAATGTCCAGATGGGTTATAGCTAATGACCACGAAAAGACAACAAGCTGCATTTTACCCCAATTATTACAGGATTAAGGGATAAACAGATATTAAACAGTTTCGATCAGTATCTGTTCTTGGTTACCAATGGCTGTTTGAGTCTTTACGAGTTAAAATGTAAAAATAAGGGATAAAAACAATAAAAAAATAGACTATATGATGTTAAAGAATGAACATGGAGGAGGAGAAAGACCTGGATTATAAGACTGATTGAATATAACACAGTGTTATTATATTACAGTTCAGTTATATATGAGTCGAACAGTCAAAGGCATATCATAGCACACATTTAGATTTTTGTAATATTTTTGCTCACCCCCAGCTCTGTGATCAGCTGTTGTGAATATCAGTGCTCAAAATGTGTCCGTCACGTTGTGCTCAATTAGTATTCATATCATGACACAAACTGGCATCCTCAGGCCACTTAAGCTCCATCCAAAATCTGAGATCATAACTGAAGGAAATAGCTAAAGGCTCAAAGTAATGGCATTTATCCTTTTGTTTACAGAATGAACCAACAGCATTACGTTTTCATCAGGGAAACCACTGTAATGATTATATTTGTAATGTGGCATAGAGAATTATTTTTAAATGTAAAGGTCACAATTTGAGCCTTGACGACAGAAAAGACAGATTGATAAAGCAATGCATTGTGTGTTTGGTAAATAGATCACGTCTCTATATGTGTTCATGGCCTTGACCTCCCTGTGGCAGCCAACGCAGTATCAGATTACTAGAACAACACATGCACATCGCAACGAGGAGATGCCAAGGATAGGATGACCAGGTCCACATATGACCAATGCTGCCATACAAAGGTACATGTACTATATATAAAGGATGGGATTTTTGGCTCTTTTGGGGGATCCAGATCTTTATGGCTCGTTCCTTTCAAAGAATCATTTAAAAAAAAAAAAAGATCTTTGGCTCTTTTTTTTTTTTTTTAAGTCTTTTAGGTTTAAGACTAATTTATATTTAAGCCTAATTTATACCCTGCATTAATTACAGAAACTGATGTTTTCATCCGGTTCCGGAGGTAGTTTCACCCGTCAGTTTGTCCATTGGTCAAGAGTTTAGCAATCCAGTGAGCTCCGGGCGAAACGGGGCGATACCACAGGAAATTGTGAGGGGCAGTAGAGAGGCTGAAGTGTAAAATTTTGGATTTCCACCCACGAAGAAGGTTCCTGCTAGGATCTGTGCATAGGTTAATTCAGGTCAGGTATCAGTTTTGCAACTTATGATTAGTTGCTGTACTGCTCTGTCAGGCTATGCTCTGTTTTTTTGTTGTTTGTTTTTTTTTTACATTAAAAGTTAATCAATTTAACACTGCCATTAAAGCTATCCCTGAATGTTTGCTTAAAACTACACAAAACCATTTGAAATCTGATAGTTTACATCCCATATTCGCAGGTTTAATTGTGAAAGCTGTGCAACTAGATGGCAAAAGTACAAACAGGTTTATAAGAGAATGTTTACATGAAGAGTTTAACCCAGTCAGACCACTAAGAAATACAACTTCCTTTACTGAAAGTCAGTTTTACTCAGGATTAAATATTTGAAGTTCCCAATTCCACCAAAAGCAAAAAGAGATGTGTTTTAAAACCATGAATATAACATTTATCCATCAAAAGAACTGCAACTGCACAGATTTAATATAGACTAGAACTGTGTGTGTGTGTGTGTGTGTGTGTGTGTGTGTGTGTGTGTGTGTGTGTGTGTGTGTGTGTGTGTGTGTGTGTTCTGTAAGTAACTCATTACCGCCCCCTAGAGGGTTTAAAACACAACATCCATAATACAGACGCAGGCATAAATGGACCTTTTTCACAAAAAGAGGAAGTACGTCACAGGAGCGTGACCGAACTTCCGGTTAAACGTCAAGACAGTAGAGAGCCGTTAATATTGAAAGAGTCTTTTCAAGTTCGTGAAGAAATTTGCCACTTTTATCATTTGCAGATATTGGGAGAATCGTGGAGGAAAATTCACTAATAAAAAATAAACTTGATAAAGGCTACGATTTTTTTCAATGAGGAAAAATATAAATGTAAGGAGAGAGAGCCCTGGTGCTAACTGCTACTGAACTGATAACTACGTCCACAAATCATTACTATATCCACTTATACCTAGGACTAGGGTTATATGGTTATATATGGATAGTATAGAGGACATGGACTATTTCACTATTTTATATTTGTTCTGACTGTTCAAGTCAACGCCTCGTTAGCATGATGTTAGCGTTAGCCGAATGCTATCATAATTTGTTCACATTTTCTCTGGCAGTGTGTGTTTATGTTGGTGTTTGTTTGTCATAGTATCTAATGTAGTAGACAGGCAGGTTTTTGTGAGGGCTAGATGCTACCCATTGCAAAGAAAAAAAGAGGAGCCTCACAAACTCCAGGTTTGATCAGTGTGCATACATTTACTGTGACTTACCGCTATTCACTTATATGCCTATTTCAACTCTTTCCTTCCAATACTACTGTTGTTTACTGCTGACAGTGATGTACTGGCATCTAACTACAGTTTAAGTCGACCATTACTTATTTGTGTTCACCATAACATTCAAACCCATGGTGATTTGTTTTATATCAACCCATACCGATGTTAACAGCTGCCGTTTTTGACACCGTTCATATACTGGCTCCTTTTTCCTGTAGGAATATAATCATTCCAAGAAAAATACTAGGGACAGACTCTGGTTTCAAACATTTTTCCCTAGGATGTAGTGTTCTGATGTGAAGTGTCTGCTGCAGACGTAAGTGCTCCTTTTTAATTATAAAACTCGGGCCTTCATAGCCGGGAGCACATCCTGGTATGTTACAATAACTTTTGGTCCACGCTGTCGGAAGTAGGGGTACGCTCCTCTGTATGTCTGGTGCGAAATGCGGAAGTTGTGATAAAGGTCCATTAACATTCTCGGGCGGGGAATTCTCACGTGTAAAGAAGCATGTGCTTTTACACGTGAGTATCCCCCGCCCTGGAATGGTGATTGACCAATCACAGCGCAGCAAGAGTCCGACAGTGGGAGGGAGTTCTGCGTGTTCCTCTCTCTCTCTCTCTCTGGGCGAAGGTGGAGCTTTTGTGTGCACGTGTGTGAAATCTGACACCATAAGGGGAAAAAAAGAATGACAAAGAGTACGGATCCCACTCGGCTGCAACTCGGCTCCTGTCGTTAATTTTTTAAGAGCCGTTCAAAAGAATCGACCCGCTCAAGAATGTCACAACACTACCATATACTGTATATATTGAGCATTAGTGGTTTGTCATTAGAGGGCGATAGAACACTGCCCCACCTGTCTCATATGAAGAAGATAACCATAGGAATCACCTGTGCCAGGCACAGCAAACCCTACCCCTCGACTGTATTATGGGGAATTTAAATCACACCCTTCTACTTCTGGTTCATGGGAGTGAATGGAGCGAGTCAAGCTAAATTGTGATTCTGTTTGATAAGCTCTATGAAATTCACATATGATAGTGGTTAATAAGAAATATTTGATGTGTCATAGGCAGACCACCTGTTTATGATGGGAAGCAAATGTGATGTTAGGTTTTATGTGGACTTAGTAAGAGACTACAATGTGTCGCGTATGTGACGTCACACTCCACTCAGTTGACTTCACATATGCACCAGGCGTATAGTCCAGAATTATTAACAGGTTTTATGCACAAATGGATCAGCCGTTGTTTAACAGAAACAGTTGAAACACACATCAATATTTATCATTTCTTATGAGGTACTACATGTGTACATGACAAACCAGATACCATTTTAGCATTTTATTTCCCATTGAATACCATTCATTAATTTTCCAATCTCAGGCCCCATGAGCCTACCAGAAGGGACGGAGACTTAAGCTCCCCATGCCTTACTTTGGCATCGATCCAGCTGATGCCATCATGTGTATGCATGTGATGATGTCAACATATAAATTACCTCTCTATATGTGCAAAGTTTGAAGTAAACTGAGATATACTATATTTGATGAGATTAGATTGATTGATTAGATGTGAAATTGTGCCCATTGTAAGTAAATGGAAAAAGTACATATTCATAAAAGGTTTGAACTTTGACCTACCTTTCCCAAAATATAACCACATCTATTATGGATCACTGGCAATGTATCAACCCAATTTGTTATGAATGAAACCAATCGTTTTGCTGCTACAGATGTGATGTTTTGAAAATCATCGGTTAATACAGGAGGGAAAAAAATATATTAAAAATGAATTAAGAATTTTCACTTTTACCAACTGTTCCCAAAAAATAACAAGATTATTTCTGCATCACT
The DNA here is from genome assembly GCA_020466265.1 of Siphamia tubifer. NCBI lineage: Eukaryota > Metazoa > Chordata > Actinopteri > Kurtiformes > Apogonidae > Siphamia > Siphamia tubifer. Next base: position 21,465,418 of record CM035798.1, read on the forward strand.
GGCAATCTATAAACCCCATTTTGTATGAATAGTTTTGTTGCTAGAGTTTTAACAATCAAATAAAGAAGCAAGTTAAACCAACATACAGTATGTAAGATTAACACTATCTCAACAACCTTGACAGCCTGGTGGCAAATGAACCAAATCACAAAGTCATCAAATAAATTCACTCCACTTTAGGACTATTGAACCTTCACTAGCTTTTGGTTGATGGATTCATCATTTTTATTTATTTTATGAAATATTCATATGTAGTTTTATTGTACCCGAGCACTTTTTGTGTCTGTGAAAAGCACTTTATAAATACATTTGACTTACCCATTTCTAAAACATAGTATCATGTTTCATCAGTATCATCAGAACAGAACCCCCCCCCCCCCACACACACACACACACTACTACTACGACTACATGCTTCACTCCCACTCATCATTCATCTCATAATTACACACATACATACACACACACACACACACACACTCAAATGACAACTATTTAGTTTGTCTGCCCCACTGTCTCATTTCCTGTCTGATCGGTTTCACTGCCTTGTGTTTTGTCTGTCTTATCCTTCTGTCTTGTGTTAATCTGTCATTGCGTTACATCCTGTCCCTGTGCACTTTTGCCTATAAAAACCCTCCCCATATGTATATGTGTACTAGCAAGGAATGGATGACAATATGACTGTAAAACCAGAAATTGTTACTTGTTAAGCCCAAGCTTTAATTAAAAATAAAGTTGTCATAACACAGTTGTGGTGGTGGTGGTAGGTGAAAATAAAATAAAATAAAATAAAATAAAATAATAAAATTGGACCCCCTCCAATACAAGAGACAAGAGACCCTCGGGACACCATTATGCCCCAGCCCCACCCACAGGAGTAAATGTCACATCCCAGAAATAATCAAGAACTTTCTCAGAAATGGAATCAGCAAATAACTCTGCAGATAATGCTACAGAGAAGTACACATGCAGCAGGATAACCCAGTGGGAAACACTACTGGTGAAGATGTGATGAAGATGATTACATACCTGCACAAGGGGTAAGAATGACATCATTTAGACGGACTGGAGGATGGATGGATAGATAGATAGATAGATAGATAGATAGATAGATAGATAGATAGATAGATAGATAGACAGACAGACAGACAGACAGACAGACAGACAGACAGACAGACAGACAGACAGACAGACAGACAGACAGACAGATAGATAGATAGACAGACAGACAGACAGACAGACAGACAGACAGACAGATAGATAGATAGATAGATAGATAGATAGATAGATAGATAGATAGATAGATAGATAGATAGATAGATAGATAGATAGATAGATAGATAGATAGATAGATAGATAGATAGATAGATAGATAGATAGATAGATAGATAAAGATATATGAAAATATATGTAGGATAAAACATAACATATGTTTTGTGTCTGGCACATAAAACACAGAATGCCTCAAGGACAGAAATGTTTGGTGCTTCTCCCTCCTATGCACCCTAAACACAGCCCCCCCCCCCTCCTCCTCCTCCTCCTCCTCCTCCTCCTCCTAACTCCCCTCTTGCTTCCAGAAGTGTGTAGCCTGATTGCTTGAGGGACAAAAGCCTTTGCGTCTCTGCTGGTAGAGCAGCTCAGTGCACAGTCTGTGGCTGACAGTACTGCTTGAACACAACACAGTGGGTGGCTGCTGTTATTCACGATTGCCCTGATTCTGAACAGTTTTCTGTGCTCAGCACCACAGAGCCTCCTGCTTTCTTAATGACCCTGTGAAGCCGCTGGATCTTCCTCCTGCTGCTACTGCCCCCCCCAGCAGGTCACACTGTAGATGACAGCACTAGCCACCGCAGAACTGTAAAACATCTGGAGGAGCTTGGTGCAGATGTTGAATGATGACAGTCTGCACAGGAGGAATTGGCTCCTCAGATGGACATTTACTTCTCCTCCTGCAGCTGCTGCTGACAAAAAGAAAAAATATTCTAATGAAGCACAAAATTAACCAAACAACAACCAACAACTAAGAGTATTAATTCAACAATATTTTCTTGTAAATGAGGAAATTACTTATTATTATTATTATTATTATTATTATTATTATTATTATTATTATTATTATTATTATTATTATTATTATTATTATTATTAGTAGTAGTAGTAGTAGTAGTAGTAGTAGTAGTAGTAGTAGTAGTAGTAGTAGTAGTAGTAGTATTTATGTACAGTTAGTTTTAATAGATATTTTTAAGAGTTTTAGGCTTTTTTTGTTTTATCCTGGAACAAGTTACATCACTGGTACAAAAGTATAAATATTTCTATCATAATAACTAATACTACTTCACCTCTATGACACTGTTTCTACTATGTAGGCACAGAAATTAACATCTTCTTCTGCACATTTCCAAAGATTTGGTAAAAAAATGTCTATGTAGGAAAGAATGCAGTGTATTGTCTGCTGATAGTAAGACATTGTAATCACTGCTCTTAGACATGGATGTCAAACACATGGCTCATAGACCCACCAAACGGTCTAATCATGCCAATGGAACAAACTATTGAGATGCAAAAAATATGCTTAATCATTTTAGTTGAGGTTCCACATTCAGCCCAATTTGATCATAAATGGGTCAGACTATTAAAACACTCTTATAATAATCTATAAATAATGACACCTATATATGAATCTTTTTGTTTAAGTGTAAAAAAAGGGAACATTACATGAGAATGTTTAGCTATACATACTATCCTGTCACAAAAATATGAGCAACATGAATTGTTTGAAGACAGATAGACGACCTGTTAGTAAATGTTTTGTGTATTTGTAGATCCACAGTGCTCTGTAAGCTGAAACACACATAAATGGATGTATAATATTGTTAAAACTGCACTTATTTTTCATGTTTATTCATGTTATTTTACACCTTTTAAGGCCAGTTTGTGGATGTAAACTTTTCCCTAATGTAATTCCTAATGTAACTTTGTTCTAATATGTAGAGAAAGCTTTGGAGTTTACATTTTTGTATATATTATTATGCTATTATTTTACTGGTCTGACTTATTTGAGATCATATTAGGTTGAATGTGGCCCAAATGTGGATGTTGCGATTGACATATTTTGACAAGTTTTGTGAAATTCTGCTCAATCTGATGTTTCACACATACAGCATGAACATTCAAATCTTCTTGCATGAGATTTATTAAAGTATATAACACAGGTTATCAGTGTGCAACACAGAATGCTCATCTTTAGATCAGTGTATTAACATATATGCACAATTACAAGTGTCATGATGAATTGTTAATTTTCCTTTTTCAAGTTAGAGAAAACTTTGGAGTTGTCATGATTTATATATTCATTCATTTTCTGAATCATCTTTATCCTCACTAGGGTCTAGTAAGGATCACTGGAGCCTATTAAAGCTACTTTTGGACAAAGGGCATGTCAACAGTTCATCACAGGGCTTACATATAGACATAAAAAAAACAATCAATCTCACACCTATGGACAATTTAGATTAACCAGTTGACCCATCAGTGCATGTCATTGGACTCCATACAGCAATGTCCCACAACCATCGACTGGTGGTGTGAGACACAAGGACTATACACTGGACCAGTGTCACCCCAATGTTTATTTTTAGGCAAGTTAAGGCAGATTTCTTTATATAGCACAAGTACATAAGACAATTCAAAATGGTTTACATAAAACATCCAAAATATTACAGCAAAGACGCAATAAAAGGATAGACATGAAATTTAAAAAAGAACAGATAAACACTTTAAGCTTAAAAAAGTGGGTCCAGACACAACAAACCCTGCCCCCTCACATACATTTTACCTAATTTTCCCTACCTCTTATCATTGCGAAAACACTTTTTCTGACCTTTGACCTATGTTCATTTAAATTGAATGGGATCTATTCTGGCCCATCTTGCCTGAAAATGTCATGGAAATTGGTTCAGTAGTTTTTGCATAAAGTTGCTGATAAAGGAAACAAAAAAAATACCCCTCTTGTTTTTCCGGGATGGGGTAAAAATAGTGCAGATCTGAAATGCTGATCAAGAACTGTTATCAAATGCAGCTGAAAGCAGGTGGGTCTTCAAACTGGATTTAGGGAGTTTGTCTCAGATATAATATTTTTAGAATATTATTTATTTTTGGTATTATTTTCCTATTTCAGATCATATTGGGTTTAATATGGCCCACATGTACACATTCTGACTGTTTAGTGAAATTTTGCTGAATCTGATGTTTCACACAAACAGCATAGTCATTAAAATCTTCTTGCTTGAGACTCATTATTAAGTTAATATTTTACTTTACAACACATCATCCATTGAGAAACAGCTCGTTCTATGTCCACGTTTCACAGAAATGAAGTTAAGCATACCAGGACATTCAAAAATTACTTAAGTTAACGTCCCAATAGTGTTAAACATTTACATATAGGGACATTAGTTCCATGTCCTGACCGGTGCTCATTTCAAGTCCAGTAGTTTTATGTCCAAGGATCAAATCAGGGACCGTATCTGGATCATGTGACATTTCCTCCAAATGGCAGAGGAGCACATGTAAACCCATGAAAACTGAGTTAACACAATTTACTCAGGTACTCCAGGTGGCCTAACATGTTTATTCTCCCTTTAATGAGAAAGAATAGATGTGGTTGGTTGCTAATCTTAATACATTGGAAAACACCAGCAAAAGAGTGTCATTTAATGTTGCATTTAAATACCTGTACCCATTGACTAAAATGTTCCTTGTTTGTTCATAACTTTAAAAAAACAACAACAGTGATGGACATAGAACTTCCTGATTTGGATCATAAGTGAAATATGTAAGGCAAAGGTCACCAATCCTGGTCCTGGAGAGATACTATCCTGCAAAAGCTTAATAATGACCGTCAAGTATGCTAGAAGAGAGAAAGATCTAAAACATGCAGGATAGTGACCCTCCAGGACCACGATTAGTGACCCCTTCTCTGAAGACACCAAGTCCTCATTGTCATCATCATGTATTTATTTCAAACCTGCAACCACAGTTTACAAGAGAGCTGGAAAAGAATACATGATTTGAAATTTGAAAAGGAGATGGAAGAAGCATTGCTTTTAAATTCCACCCCATAGTTCATCTCAAAACATCACACTAAGATCAGATAAACTTTATTGATCCCTGTTACAGCAGCTTCAGAAAACAGAGGAAAAAGATAACACACACACACACACACACACACACACACATATATATATATATATATATATATATATATATATATATATATATATAAATTTAATAAATAATGGTAACAATAATAACAATACAGAACATTACAAAACAATGTAAGGCCTCAAAATGAGCAGATTCTGTCTATTTTTTTTTAATTATTATTATTTTTACTTCTTATACCTCAGCCTGTTAAAATATGTGTAGACTACCATCCACAGGCAAATATTCCACACAAGAAGATGATTGATAAGTCTCTAAACGTGAACAATGGGACAGAGGATTTCAAATGTCAAACTCGAAATGGGGCAAAGTGGACACAGAACAAATGCATGAATGAATCTCCAGGGACGACATGTCATCAGTGTGCAACACAGAATGCACATGTTCAGCTGTGACACCCATCTGCACCCATGCACATCTTAACCCTCCATTCCTATAGGTGTCACTATAGTCCTCCTTCCACCCCCCCCACCCCCACCCCCCTTCCACTCCTCTCCTCCTCCACCTCTCATCCACAAAAACCTCCGCGAAAGGGTGTGCGTTTTGAAGGTTGTATGAAGCTAAGCGCCACTGCGGAGAAGAACCAGTCGCTACTCGGCTTGTCAACCCGAGACAAGCTCCCTGAAGCTGGTGTGGAGTACATCCCTCCCCACCCTACTCCGCCGGTCGTCCCCCCCCCTTCTTCAGCTCAAACTCCCACCAAGGTCTTGTCCTCAGGGGGAACACACTGTAAATGCCGCATATATCGACATGAATAGCTAAAAGTTTACGTTCACTGACACGTCGGAAAATGCAATGTGACAGTTTGTGCGGCTCTGCCTCAAGGTCAGTATCCGAGCAACGACGCTTTACGTCCGAGTTTCTTGGTCAGTGGAAGACTGGGGGGGATGCCGCTGTGTATGTATTGCTTCCAGCATCAACAATGACATCTTTCACCGAAGGATAAGCAGTCCTCTCGGAGACGGACCAAGTTGCTGTTGCTGTAAACGACAAACCAAGACAGTGGTTGTGAGCTGTGAAATTAAACTATTTTCCTTAGCGTTTCCTGCTTTGCTCTATCGGCCTCCGCAGGTCCGACTGTTTACCTGGACATTAAACGCATCATCACTCAAAGTCAAGGAAGCTAACGCAGTCTTAACAACATGCACTTTTCTTTCGGTTTAAGCTAGGTCCACGAATTATTAATGTTATTCTGGACGGTTTCCCAGTCGGTTAACCGGCATATGTGTTCGAAGTTACAGAAAAGTTAGCGCCTCCAACTTCGTTAAACTTCCACGGACTGTCTTTTCCCTCCAAGTTACATCTGTGTTATTGGTCGTCATGCCTTCACGGACAGTTTTGGGTGTCGGGAAGAATCTACCGGAGCGGGGGCTGCTCCTGCTGATGATTTTGGTGCTACTGGAGGGTTCCGTGCTGCGACTCGGAGTTGTCAGCTCTCCGGATGTCAAACATGGGGAAACGCACGTCAACCGGAATTCGTCTCATAAAGAAAAGAAGGCTTTTCCCGTCCTGGACCTCGACTACCACCACGTACAGACCCCCTTTGAGATCTCATTATGGGTCCTGTTAGCCTCTTTGATGAAATTAGGTGAGTACCACATGACTGTGTTCTGTCTCATCATCAGGAATGGCTGAGCAGAGAAGCAGCAGTGATGTTTGACATGGAAAATACAACTTAACACATGTAAATATACCTGTGGGTGGTCTCTGTTATTAATATGGAGAATAAATGTTGTATTTTCAATGAATAAACCCCCATTTACTATGTGTCCTATATACACATCCTAAGGGTACTCTAACAAAAGCAACTAAAACCAGGATTATCAATTTGTGATATATATATATATATATATATATATATATATATATATATATATATATATATATATATATATATATATATATATAATGTATATGTATGTATGTGCACATTGCTGGATGTTTTTAGAGGGTCTTCTACCAGAGCTCCATGGTTCAGTGATGACTAAGCAGCTTCAAGGTGTAGTACAACAACTATTTAGCAACTTGTCAACACATGGGTTACTTGTTACTTATCTCTTCCACGCTATTACTACAGTTGCTTCATAAGGAACTGATCCAAGTCTAAATGCACCCACTTCCTGATTTGACAGTTGAACATGTTTTTTGTTTTTTTTCCTTGAATGGATTTCTAGGTCATGTGTTGCATAGCATAAACATGGAATGTGAGTAGTACTCGCTTATAAATATTAGACTTTAAGGTGATCCTAGCGTGCTGAAAGGCTTCTGTGGCACTCTTCCCTTTTCTGCTGTTGCTCTTGTGTTTCCTCACTCTTAGTTGCTCCTCCCCTATGGCTCTCCTTTCTGTCCTCCTTCCTCTCTACAGTGTATATAGTCCTGTCTTCCTTTCTATCATCAGCCCCTCTTTGCATTGTGCTCCCTGCAGAACACGGCATTGTCCTGTGCTATCGTTTACGGTGAGCCAGCAGCTTGTCTGGTTGTGTGTCACATCAGGGGCCTGACTGAGCACCAGGCTGTAGCCAGGGGAGAATACTGCCTCACTGTGAGGTGTGGGGTGAGAATCCCAGTGTTTGTGGGAGGACAGGACAGGCGGGGATGTCTTCTCTAGTAGGGCGAGCTGAAGGACATGACAGCAGTAAAAATGAGAGATGAGGATGAGACAAGATTGTGAAGCATTATGAAAGTGCATGGAACATCAGTGAGGTCGGGAAGAAGACAGGCTGAATAAGCGTGCGAGCTGACAGCAGCATAGACAGTGGTGACCTTAAGCCTCTGATTATCTTCGGACTGCTGGAAATGGACTGTGGGTAATGCGATGTGGCTTTTACACTGCTCAGCCTTGGTCATGTCTGTGATTCATGCTTGTGAACCAAATCCCTTGACCCTTAAAGACAATAAATTAACCCATAACGACCCAAACATTCGCCGTTGACCAAAACCCTCTACTGACCTAAACGGTTTAATACCTGATCCATTAATCCTATTGATACATGTAAATAATTGGTGTAAAATACAACTTATCATCTTTTCATGGCCATCAAATATGATCCATTTGGGTGCTCTGTGTAAACAGTCATCTTCTACATTTATTCACCAGTAAAGTGCACAGAGTTTGATAAATGACAGTGGATGGAAACACTTAGTTTATGTTCACTTAGTAATAGATTTTACTAAAAAAGCCACGTTTTCATTTTGGTATGTTCTGATATAATAACACTTAAATTTACTCAGATGTTTCAACCCTTCAGGGCTCCTATCCTGCATGTTTTCCATGCATCCCTCTTCTAACACACCTGATTGAAATGATAAGCCTGTCATCAAACTCTGCAGAAGACTGATAATGACTGTTGGGTGTGCTGAAAGTGGGAATATCTAAAACATGCAGGCTAGTGACCCTCAAGGACCACAATTGTTGACCCCTGATCTACATAAGTGAATTACTGTAAATATAGAGACATATGTGATTTACACTAAAAAAGGAGTAAAATACAGATGTAGTAAATGGTACTAAATCATTTGTGAAAGTTTAAATGGAGAAAAATGAATGGGTCTGCCACAAAAGTACTACTGTATTTTTATGGGTTTAAAACCGGGGTCTCAAACTCATATTCTTCAGGGGCCACATTCAACCTGGTTTGTTCTCCAATGGGCCGGACTAGTAAAATGAAAACATACTGACCTATAAATAATGTCATTGTTTCAGTGCAAAACAAACCGATTACATTATGACTTTTATAAATTATCCAAATGTAAAAAAGTTCAATTTCATTTTAAAAATAAGGGCAATTTTAATAATATTCTGCCTTATTTATCATTTGTCCATATGTATTATGGATCACATCTACAAAGACACTAAGCTCTTGGTAACAGAAGCAGAAAATGGGTGAAATTGTGTAATTTTCTTTAGGTATTTCAGGTTGTTCACATTAGTATAAGATATTCACATTTTATAGTTATGGGATAGTTTGCAAAATATTTTCATAGTTTAAGTTGTTGTCATTTATAGGCAAAGAAAAAAACTGAGAAGAAAATATGGAGTAATTTAATAGATTATTAGGCTCTTCATCCCAGGAGCCGCATTGGAACCATTGGTGGGCTCCATTTGGCCCCCGGGCCTCATGTTTGGGTTAAAGGCTCCCTGTCTTTGTCCATTTGTAACAAAATCACTTAACTTTAAGTAGAGCTGGGCAAAAAGTCGATTTAGATTTAAAATCGAGTTTTATGGCAAAATCGATTCATATTTTAGGAAAATCGTGCAATCCTATTCACCCCCCCCCACACACACACACACACGCACACACATTTTTTGCACTTTTTTTCCTCTCAAAAAGAAAACCATGAACCAGGCTGCTTTCCGTAGTGTTTCACCCCAGGCCCCGCCTACGATCCCCATTTTTAGGGTCTGACGAAGCCCAGCTATTGCCTGGTTGTCAGCTGTGTCTTCAGACTGTTGTTGTTGACGGTAGCGGTACGACCAATCTGTTCACATCTGAAGCGAAAGCATCCAGTGGAGAAAAGCAGAACTCTTAGAAAAGGCAGAGACTAGCGCTGCCACCACTTCTCCAAAATGTTCAACAAACACTGACTGAAAGCTTTTCTCGCGGCACACCTTATCAGAGTCCTGCACGGTTCTGATTTTGACATACCGCAACCGCCCGTACTCGTCACGTTTAAACTCGTATCCAACCCGTTTTCCGACGAAAAAAAAATAAAATCTGCACCCGAACCGACCCGCTATAAATGAACCCGATATCCGACCCGAACCCGGAAGAAAATGTCAGATAGCCAAACTTAAATACAAACATTTATTGCCACGAATATACTGAACAGTGACATATCCAAGGCAGAGCCAAATAAAAATGTTATTAACCTTTTAGCCTATGAACCGCTAATTAGACCCGCGATCACCCACGTCCGACCCGAACCGAACCCGTATCCGACACAGCACAACATTTTTCACCCGTTTCGTGAAAATCTGCGGTTCACCCATGGGTCACCCACGGGTACCCGAACCCGTGCAGGACTCCACACCTTATGATAAACATGGAGCACGATGGTGAGCGATAACAGACGCAGTAACATCATTTATCCAAAATATTGGTAACATGTTCAGGTTTATTGAAGTAGCTTGATTGATAATAAGGTTTTGTTTTATTTTGTCCTTACAAAGTAAAAATGTTACTAGTTTTCTTTTTATCTTACTTTTGCACTACTACGTTTTTTGCAATGTTTTTCATATGAGTATTAATGTATATTGTTTTAGTTGTTAAAATATTTTAATCTTTCTTTTTTCCAACAAAATGTATCTTTTACACTATTTTTTTGCACTGTTTTTCCTGTAACAGTGGTGGATATGTCTCGACTTACTACAGTTCATGTAGGCAAAGTCTCAGGTTGCAGTTGCACCTTTTGCACAACTGATTTATTATTTACAGTTATTTGTAGAACTATTTTTGTTTTACATGTTATTTAATAAAAAAAAAAAAGAAGACGAAAGAAACCACGTTTCTAGTGTTTTCCTTTTCATTTAGCCCACCTGGGAAAAAATCGTATCGTGAATCGAGTTTTTTGGGGAAAAATCTGAAATTTTTTTAAAAGAGAAAATCGCCCAGCCCTAACTTTAAGTGATTTGAACCTGTACAAGCACGTTTTCTGCAACTAAAATTTTGGCTTAAGCGCGTAAAAAACAAACAAACAAAAAAACCTTCTGCAGTTATGTCACTTTACCACTCAACTCACCTCAACAGTATTTTTGGCATTTCCATTATGTGAGAGCAGAAACCCCCCCCCAGATCCAATCACATACTATTTTGCCGAAGTTCCACGCAGGCCGATGTAATACTACAAACACAGTGGTCTATCGATAAATGCTACATTAATTTTTAATGTATTATCATGTCACTGCATGAGGTACTGAGCCAAGATCGAAGGTAATGTCCAGAAATAGAGCAAACTTTAAAGAAGACTATCTTGTTTAGTGTCTTAGTTTTTTTTTTATAGTAGTGGAAAAGTTTTCGACCACCTTTAAAATTTTACAGCTAATATTATCGTGAAATATTTACATAATTTTATTTTTATTTTTTTATGTGTTTCAAGAGTTGTGGCTGCATCAGACAACTGGATACAAGTGACTTTTTGTTTTTTGAAATTGTTTATAAGAATTATAAACAATTTAAGTTATAAGATTGACGGCTTCAACATGTCATGTACAGTACTGGATGTTTTTCTGCTGAAACATCCTGTTTTTTGACCTCAATGGAACAGAGCATGTGCAGAGGGGCGCGTGTCGGTTCGGAGAAAAGGATGATACTTGGCAGATTTCAGTGACTTATTCTTAATGCAATATATCCCAAATGCATGGGGTGTCAAATAACTTTTTTTTTTTTCCACCACTGTAGTTTCACCTGAAAGATAATATAAGGTGTTGAATTCATTTGTAAGTCTCCATTGTTTTTTTTTTTTTTTTTTTTAATAGGCTTCATCTATTAAAAAGTGAATGGTTTGATGGTGACAATTGTGTTGCTCTAACAAATGGCTGCACTGCATGAATACATCTGCAGTAGACACGCTGGAAGCTAATAGCCAATCTGAGCTGTGCCATGCCATGCCATGCCAATTTGAGGCAAGTGGAATCCAACAGATACTGGTAGTGGAGGAACTCGCATTATTCTTACAACAGAATAAATGTTTTCATTAAAGCTTCGTCATTACGGTCTTCCTGAATTGTTAGAAAAACACATTACAAAATGATGGTCAAGTTGAACGCTTTGGGTCATTACTGAAAAAAAATTGAGTTAGATTCTACAAGCAGCAGAAAACAATAGCTGAATGATTATAAAAGTGCTATTGTATTTTAATCTTAGCATTTATGACATGGGTGGTTTCAGCGTTTGTCAGCTTTTACTCAGTAGACTATCATGATATTATCAACCTTTAAAAATACACTTATCAGCTGACCTCTACTAAATAATCCTCTTAAAGTGAAGCTTTTTCCACCTTTGTATGTATATGATGGGTGTGTCTGAAAATTGATGTTTAACTTTAATCACAAAGACAGATAAAGGTAAATGTATAATGCTTTTATCTAAATAACCTTGTTCGACATAGACGCTATGTAGTAATAGGTAACGCATCACAGGGAGGGACTATAAAAAGGAAAAAAAACTTGACTGGCAGTTGTGAAAACTAATTACTGTCTTGAATCTTGATTATAGGCGCCGGGTCTTTCTGGACTTTCAGTCCTCAGGTGTGTTTGGCCTCATTCATCAATGTGCAGATTGTAGTTGGACACACCTTTGGTAATCACACCGTACTGTAGACTGAAATTCTCCATTTTCCCATCCTTCTGGGGAAGCATTTGAGAACATGTCCAACAGGCCCAGTTGGTCTCGCTTTCCATTTATAATTCAAACAACCTAAATGATTTCAGGGGAAAGTGTTATTGTTATGCAATGGAAGCTACACACACAGGTACTGTTATACGAGGATAGTTTTTCTTATAGTGGAAGTTGAAGGGCAACCTGAAACTTGATTCCTCTTTGTCGGTGTCAGTTCATAAGTTAGATCTAAATGTTATTGCAGAGTAATACAACATATGGAAACATTTGGATTTGCTTGCTTGATTTACGTTTTTTTCACCAAGTAATACTGGACTAGAAAGGCATAGCCTGCATAATCATACTTGGGCCTATATCATCTCAGATTGTAATTGTAGCTAAGACCAAACCTGTCATATCATTGGTTTAACCCTCAAACCAGTTAGGCTATATGTCATTCTCAAACCCAAATATTACTTCCAACTGCTTCCTGCTGTAGTCCTCCTAATTTCCAATGCTGTACTATTGTTAGTCTTTCCATGTAATTCTGATTGGTTATGGGACTGTCATTACTTCATTAGATTAAATTGCTCTGTCACATTCTTTGGAAACCTCACCCCTGGCGACGCTTCAGTTGACGTGTGACAAGCTTTACACAGTTCATCATAAATGTGTTTTTAAGGTTGAGGCATGGTTGGCCTACTTAAGTGGAGTGTTGGATAAGAAGGTGAATGCTGTAACCTAAAAAAAGAGGATGTGGTTAAAAGTCCTCTGCATTACATGTAATGAAATCACATTTGTCATTTAATTAAATTGCCTTCAAATCAATGGTGGATATTGATTGGTTTGATAGTGGACCGTTCTGTGCCACAGTCACAGGAGCTTGAGCAGTATTTCATCATTTAGTGAGTCTTAGGTTAAGGGTGTTCTAGCAGAATGTCTTTATATTTCTATATATAGCGCTGTCTGTCTGTGTGTGTGTGTGTCTGTGTGTCTGTCTTTCTTGCTCTCCCTCAAAATTCCTAAATGTTTTATTGGCATTACAAACATATGTTTACATTGCCAAAACAAACTGTACATTCGGAACAGTAGGAATATTACACAATACAGATGAGGCATGTGTCTATCACTGGGAACAGTTATTGTCTTTATCTTCCAACCACTTCTTCTTTTGACAGACATTTTATGCTGTCACTGAAAGAACTCCCGTCACAATGGTTCCAAATTGAATTTGTGGTTTTTACAAAGGCTGCTACAGGGTTGTATGAAAGTCACATTTTCCAAAGCTTTTGTTAATTTGTCTGGAATTCCCCCATGTCAACTATTATTTATTTATTTTATTTTATTTTTTTGAGACAGAAGCAGAAACCATAGTGGATTTTTACCAGCAGTGGACCATTATTAATAATTTAAAACAACACTGGTCTTTCACAAGCAACCTGAGGAGCTTCATGGTCACCATCAAACAATCAAACAATGACTCACAAAGTCTTATCTTTCACACAGGACTGCTGCCTGCATCATTTGTTGTTTTTTGTGTGTGTTTTTTTTTTGCCTTTTATCACAGTGTTAATTTTCCAGTCAACTTATGTGAATCACTGTATTTGATAACGAGGCCGATCTAATGTTTTCTCTTCTTTTGTGCGTGCTCGATCTGCCACGCTCGGCTACTGGCAGCAAGCAATTAGTCACTTGGCAACAGGGCACAACTCCTGCCTTGAGAAATGAAATGTGTAACAAGTGCCAGTCTATGTCTGCTGACACAGGCCGACGTGAAAGAGCTGATACTATTTGGGGTTTTCAATGACCTTGCTGCTTAAAGGCTCTCTAGAGGGAGTCAGCCAAGGACAAAGTACCTGCAGATATTGACAGCAGCCCAGGGTTTTCTGTCCCATTCAAAAGCCGGGAACCATGCCGGAGTGTTTTTGTGCTGCCCCGGAGCTACAGAGATAGAAAAATGTCTGCTGAGATTTCTCTATCACACTGCGCAGAAACCATTAGCCTCAATTGTTGGAGATATTTCATTTTTTTTAGGTGTTTTTTTTTTAATAACTGGAGTTGCAGGGTGTGAATCATAAGTTGTTTTAGCATTGAAGTTGCTAAGCTAATGTGCATATTTAAACCTAATTCTTTGGAGACTGTCACGACAGAAAGTGTTGAATTATTCAACTGTGACCTGTAGATGTTTTTTTTTTCGTGAATCTGAGCAAGAAAACAAATTGGTCATGACAACTACAGCAGACTTGAGAGCAACTTAATTTGAATATTTTAACAGTTGAAATGTGTGGCTATTGTGCTTTCTTTATGAATAAAATAATAAAAAAAAGAGTATATTCTAAATATTATAGTAATATAAAATAAGGCTTTTTAGTGTGACTGGGGAAAAAGTCAGAAAGTAATTATTGAGGTCGTCATTATGTGCAGTTTGTCATAACTTCATAACATTATGTGCAGTTTCAGTGTTATTTGTAGCTAAAGGAAATGCATAGTTTACTGATCTATGAATTGTTGGTAGATTTTCCTACATCAACAGACGAATATGTACAACATACAGATAAAACATAACTTCCTGTATTTTACAGTTTTTAGATTCAACTTGGTGTGACTGAATCCAAAATCTCCCAATGTGTACACACTGGACTTTTCCAATTATTATATAATTTCACAGGCTAACATTGTAGTTCTGTTATTTGTGCAGCTGTAGTCCACAAATGTAAATTTTGATTAATGGTGTCTTTTCAGAATAAGCGTAAACTTCAACTTTAGCCAAGCAGGAGCAGGAAAAACAATCTCTGTATCATTTGTTCGTTCGTTTTTCAAAATAAAACTAAAAATAAGATGATGAAACAAGTCGTTTCTTAATTTTGGTTGAAAAACGAATGAACAAATGATACATGGATTATAGACAACTTTAAAGCTTACCTGTAGTACATGTTCATGGCTGGCTATTGACCCCTTACAGCAGACACTAGTCAAAGATAATGACGCACCAATATTTCAGCTAGCTGATATATCGGGCCAATATTTAAAAATGTTCTTGTATCGGTATCAGCCTGTTGTGTTGGGTGATTTTTTAAAAAAAATTTTTTAAATTTATTTCTCCTGCCATGATTTACTGACAGGTGAAGTTCACAGCGCCTTTGTGTTCTTGGAGACACTGCTGAAAAAAACAAAACAAAGCAAAACTTTTTGGTGTGTTTATTAGGTTAACTGTCACAATATTATTATTATTATTATTTTTTTTAACTACTATTATCATTTAGAACTGGAATTATTCAAGTAAAACTAAATGTATCATTGGTGTAATGAATAAACTGGGGGTCAAAGGAAGTTGTATTTTCACATAATAATTATAAAGGTTTCATAGTCATTGCACATGAACCTACAAGTATCACTTGAGTTTTAATCACGTTACATTTTCTGACTCAGCACATCTCCCTTGTGACGCTGGGACAGTTTGTGCTGAGTTACGTGACTCGCGTAGCTTAGTGTTGTTGAGTCATGTGACCTGTGCTACCTTGCAAATTGTAAAGACTCACTAAAAGCAAGATGCTGTGACTCATTTTCCACCTATAGGGGAGAGGAGTGATGTGGGTGGAGGGAATATTTCAGTTTGACTCCATGACTGAACCGTCTGTGCTGCCGTCATTATCTCCACCGAGGAGGTTATGTTTTTACCAGAGTTTGTTTCTGTTTGTTTCTGTTAGTTAGCAAGATAACTCAAAAACGGATGGATGGAGTTTGATGTTTTTTTCAGGGTAGGTTGGTAACGGGGAGAGCTTGAAATCATTAGATGTTGGTGGTGATCTGGGGTGTTGGTGTCTACCTTGGTGGACGTCTGTGCTCTGAGTGCTTTTGTAGTTTATTTTAGAAAAAAACTGACTTGAAGAATCAAGTTAAGAACTAAAATTTGTTCAGTTTTTTTTTTATCCGTATGTTAATTGTATTATGTGAAATGTTAATGTTATCTGTTCTACCGTACCTTTCTCGATTTTTACCAGTAGTTTAATATTTTCAGTCCAATGAATGTTTAAGCCAAAAACATTTTCTGACATTTGTTATCATTTCACGAAGGAGCTAGCTAGCAAAACAAACAGTAGGCCGCCAGAACGGAAGTGGAACGCATCGGTGGAGTTCAGGAAGTAGAGTGGAAACAGATGTCATTCCGCCTGCTTGCTGGATGATAAATCTCACGAGACAGAATTTTAATGCAATGACAACGCTCGCCAAATTACATCTCGTGAGATCTCGTCACACCCCTAGTCATTAGCTAATTATATCTATCATTTCAATATCGGGGTTTTAATCTGTAGACAGCTCAGCACCTTTACCTTTTATAAAGTACTTCTATTCCTTCCTTCCGTTCATCAAACTGCTGTTGAAATTATTACAGCTCCCATTGTGTGAAAGTGGGGTACACCCTGATCACAGACTTGTCGAATGAAAACCCAACCTTACGCTAGCATGAACACGTACACGCTGTGTGTTGGAGCTGAGTACACTTCCCACCACCACTCAACACTTGTCCGTTTGGACTTGGCAGTGGCTCCTTACTGTTATTCTTTTTAAGTGCACTTGTTGACTATCTTATCTCCCACTGTGTGCCTCTTTAGTTGACAGGAACTGAAGGCTGAAGTGATTTAAAGTGTTAACAGTCCCACTTAACCTCGGTTGGGTGCTTCAGTCCTCATCCACTGAGCTTTATAAATCTGGAAGTTTCCAGTTTTCATGGTGAAACGCCTCCTTGTGTCATTCTTTCCTGCTTCGCCAGATTACACAAGTCTTCCCTTGTGCCTGCCGGTCATCCATGAATGATAATGGTTCATTTAGTGTGTCCTTCCTATAAGTGTGCTGCTGCTTCAGGCAGCTAAAATAATTATCTTTTTTCCACCAAGTCGTGATTTGTTTGACTTTTTTTATTTATTTTTTTTTTTTTTGTTGGACCCATTTTGTGACACTAACCCTCCTTTAGCAATTTTCAGTTTTGAAACCTTTAACAGGAAAAGTCCAGAATTGTGTAACGTGTTCAATTACAGAATAAGAACAAAGTTGATCACAGTGGATGGATGCCTACCTTGGTATGTTTTGTACAATGAAAGTCTAGAGTAGGGGTGTCAAACATGTGGCCTGTGGACCAAAACTGACCCACCAAATGATCCAATCTGACCAGTGGGATGAATTTGCAAAGTGGAAAAATTGCACTGAAAATATTAACAGTCAATGGAGTTGAACTTGTTTTAGAATCTCAAGTAAAATGATGGAATAATAACCTATAATTAATTAGTCAAAATGTTGTTTATTTAATATGGGGCCAAAAAAAACATACACCCATAATTTGTGACTCCAACTCTAATTTAATTTTATATTGTAGTACAAAAACCACCATGAAATTATGGAGGTCTTTATATTGATAAACAAATGTGAATAACTTTAACAACTTGAAACATTTAAAGGGAATTAATAGCAAGTTTGTGCTTGTTACTAAATAATATGTCTTTTAATACATTCTATCTAAAAGCACATGGATGCATGAACATTTGAGGCATAATATCGTATATACTGGAAAATGGCCTATACAGTACATTACCTGATGAAACCGCTAGTATTAGGAGATAATTTTTGAAACGGTAAGTAAGGAAACTCCACTACAGTTACACTTTTAAAGTTGAATTTATTTTTTTATTTTTTTCCTAGTTACCTAAACTATTGTGCAGTTGTGTAATTGTGAGACTGGAATGTAAAACACTGTTTATGTACAGTATGGTGACATTTTGGATTTGGTAACGCTGAATTGAAACAAATGTACAAATGATAAGTGGAGGCATGTTGTTAAAAATCTTCAATATATTTTTTTTCCCAGGTTATTCCCATGTTTTGTTTTGTTTGGATAGTTTGTAAATGCAAGTATTATTATTTTTTTTTATTCATCATTATTTTTTTTCTCGAAACAAAATTGTAGTTGTCCTTGTTTATATCCTCTGACTTTCTTGGTCCTGCTCAGTTCAGTTTAAACTGTATTTTGTCATAAAATAAGTTGGACACCCCTGGTCCAGAGCCAGTCATGTCCATCTCACTCTGGGGACTTGTCTTCTAATAATATACAGAGCTGGTTACACATTATAGTTTAAATCCTTTAGATTTATTTGACTTTTCTGTTGTGTTAGTGCATCTTGAAACATCACCAGTGTGTTTATGGTTTGAGAAACTGTCCAAATTTGGACACTGTCTTATGAGGGAGTGATTTATTTATTTTTGCAAATGTAGATAGAAACTTGAACAGCAGGTTACAGTAATTCTTTTTGAATACTGACAATTCCCTGGTGTGTTTAGGATGTGTGAAAATTTGAATACCTGTCCATTCACGGGAAATGATCCCCTGTGGATAGAAGTTTAAAAATAGGCATGTGTTGGTAGAGTCTTAGTAGAGGTATTCCATCACATAGGATTTTCCCACAGGGCATTTTTTGAAATGCTTATACGGAAGTTATCATTTCTGTGATAAAATGGGTAAGTTATGTTGTTTTTCGGTCCTCTGGGATGTTTGTACATTCTTTCAGCAGTGTAGTAGCATTTTTTTTCCAGTATCATGGTGGTAAAACCATATATTCTGATAAAATCTAAAGCGGTCATTATTTCTGACAGAGCTATGGGAAGTTGGTAAAGAACATTGGTAAATGTGTAATACACATGCATTAGAAGAGAATGAGAAATAACCAAATAGGCTTGTAATCACATTTCATGGTTGTAAATGTAGAAATAACTAAAACATTAAAGTATAGGTGTCAAACATAAGGCCCGGGGACCAAATCTGGTCTGCCAAAGAGTCAAATCTGTCCCATAGGTAGCCTAGCTGTGCTATCCCTATTCATTACATGTATAGGTCTAGGAACACCTCCTAGTTAGGGGAGGTGGGCTAAAAGATTGCCTTTCAAATAATCTGTATGCAATAGGACGGTACTACAACCAATAGGACGTAATCTTTAGGATGAAGTAGGTAGACGCCAGAAAGTTCACAGAGGAGTCCGGAGCAAGTTACGAATGACTAAACAAAATGGTGGATTATGGATCTTAATGACTGTTGTAAAAAGAATTTAAAGATTGCTGAATATTTTTTACATTCTTCACTCATCTTTGATAAAAGGAAATCGTCACCCATTGTTGTTGTTCTTCTATGGTTGTTTCCGGTTTTTCCCTCTGAATCGTTGCAGCGTCCGCGCTCTGACTCTATACTTTACTGTGATTCTTCGGCCAGTTTGAGGGAAATCTATCCAAAAGTTGCTTTGAGTGTAACTAGACTACTACTGTACTGGGCGGGTTTAGCACAGCGAGGCTAGTCCATAACAATGAAGGTATTGATGGTGTAAAAATAATTTGGAGGTTCTAAAAAAGAATAACTAGCTCTCAATTATTACCTATAAATAATGAAAACTCCACTTTTAAATGTTAAAAAAGTCCAATTACATGAAAATATCTATATTAACAAACTATCCTTTTACAAATATTCTGCCTGTTACTAAATTTTGTGTGTATTTGTAATTGAAATGCAAGTTGTTCTGCACATGTGCAAATGACAAAACGATAAACTGAGGCAAAAAATTGTTAAAATTGTACTTTTTCTTAGGACGTGTCATGTTGTTCACATTTTGAGGGGAAATAAATGTAAATACTCTTTTCTCTGTTATAATTTTAATAGTCTGGCCCTTTTTGAGATTACATTGAGCTGAATGTGGCCCCTGAACTCAAATGAGTTTGACACCCCTGCATTAAAGACACAGTTTGTCAGATGAAACTGGACCATCATTGAGAAGAAATGAGAACTGTAGTAGAGACAAACTGTATTGTGTAGAAGTCTTGGCCAATATTAGGTTTGTTGGTTTAGTTCCGACGACCACACCTATGCATTTCTCAGTCGCTGTATTAAGACACAATCTAAATAAATGTGAAATATTTGCAGCAGTTAAAAACAAAAGTATGTGGGAAAAGACTCCTTCTATAAATCAACTTGGTCATATTTACATTCAAATTTCTTCAACACAATGAGATTTATTGCTTTAATTTTCTCATGTTTTATAGCAGGTTTCATTAAACACATCAATGTTTATAATTCCAGATGGTCAGAGGTTATAATAAATTGTAAGTTTAACCTTTAGAACCCATTTACTTCATTTTTTTTAAGGCTATCTAGATCTTTTCTGTATTTTCTTGTATCTGAAGAAAAGACAATGAGAAGAATAGTTTTAACCATGCAGAAACTGCAGTTTAAGGTAACTTATTTTAACTTATTTTGGCATTGATCCAGCTGAAGTTGTCTTATCTACGTGCTGATGTAAACATATGGATTACTTCTATATATGTGCAAAGTTTGAAGTAAATTCAAACAAAATCTATGTTTTATAGACATCTGAAATTTCACCCATTACAAGTAAATGAGAGAAGAAAAGGTTTGAAAAAGTCATGAAAACATTTTAACTATGACCTACTTTTCCCAAAATGTAACTACATCTATTCTGGGTCACGTGCAATCTACGAACTAAATTTGGTGTGAATTGAACCCATTGTTTTGCTGCTATAGTGATTTAAAAAAACAAACAAAAAAAACCCCCAAAACAAACTAAAAACTATTCTGTCTTTCTTCCCCTTCAGGAGGCACGGTAACAATAACAAAGATGTTGGTAAATTTCTAAATAAAGTGAAAATATTTTATATATTAGGACAGAATGATATTAGAAAAAAAAAAAACAGATGCTGGAATTTTTTAAACCCTGTCATCTGAAACAATACAATATAAAAACTGTGGTGCTGATGTAAATGGTCAAACTAATTAATTGGTTACTTACTGTGGCGACAGGTGGAAGACACTGTTTGACACACAGACCAGTTTCATCCTTCTTGTAGCTCAAATTATTCCAGATAACTGATGTTCCTTTTAAGAAAGTGTGTGTGCGTGCGCGACTTTTCTGCATATATACATTGCAATGAAAATGCTCAAACAATATACTGTATTTTCTGGACAATAAGCCGCTACTTTTTTCATATGTTTTTAACCATGACGTTTATACAAATATACTATTCTGTGGATTTTTCTTCCACCACTAGGGGCGCTC
>CM035798.1:21489560-21717060 GCA_020466265.1 Siphamia tubifer
TATTTTTATTATTTTTATTTAATTACACCACAAATGTGTATAAACACCAAAGACATTTTATTTGATCTGAATGGAATCTATTGTTAAAAAAATTTCTCTGTAAAAATGTACAACTTAAATTTTTTTTTTTAGGAGAAACTCCTTTTACTCAATCACTTGTCTGTGTGTGTGGATTCTCGCTGCATGTTCTTTTATGAAGGTAATAAATGGCAAGAATCCATAGGTCTCAACTTGATCTATTTATTTAACAAATCAGCATTGATAAGTCAAATACAGAGCTCTGGGTCTCACTTCCTGTCCCTGACTGTGAAAGAATATGTCAGTTTGTGAAGTTTGACTGCCTCTTCTTTCCCTGACCCAGTATTTTATAGTAAACATGAAGTTATCTAGTGTAGGTGTAGGTTGATCTCGTCTTCTCATTGGCTCATTTTCTGGTCTGGTTTCCTTCAGATGACTTGCCTTGAGGCTGTAAAAGCTATGTGAGGGGAATATGTTAAACTTTCCTGACCATGTTTTTTCTTGGGTTCATACATTTCCAACATTCTGTCATGTCCCAACATTTTCACTATCTATACCCTCCTTGTTCTATTGTCTAAATTATGCTCCCACAAATGGGTAATATTCTATTTAACTATATAGTTAACGTCAGAAGTTTAAAGATTATGCATGTACTTAAGTGGCGAAGTTAATTTAAAGTCAAATTCTCATGATTATTCACAATGTCAAAGTTTCACAAGCGAGGTTTATAATCCTGTTCACCTTGTGTTAGTTGTAAAATGAACAATCTCAGAGTCATCCAGCACCAGAACATTGTTTTTGCACCATCCCAACAAAAGAACCAACATCTGTCTGTTCCAGAAAGTAAAAAGTGTTTTGGGATGTCTGAAATGGCCATCATATAACAAAGCAGTGTTTAATAAGGATAAGTAAAATATAAACAAAAATTGACCCTCATGGTACTTTTTTTAATATCAGTACAGTATCATAAAATTAAATGTTGCATTCAGATTCAAAGTGCATACAATGCACAATTCTTGATATATTATTTATATTGTTTTTTTTTGTTTTGTATTACTGCTTGCACAATACTGAATTTCAAAGTGAAAATGGGTCAGCAATACAAAACAAATAACATAAAAACATACATGGATTGTGCATTGCATGCACTTTGAACCACTCTAATAATCAAGAAATGTCCAAAATAAAAATATATTTGTATTTTTTGCAAAAATAAAGTGTCTTGGTGCTTTTAAAAAACCTGTAAAACATAAAATAAATATTTAAATCAAAGTTGCAAACAAGTAACATATTGTGCACAATACTGAATTTAAAAGTGAATATAACTGTCCTAAAATATGGAAAGTGTAATAGGCATAATGTTACTTGTTTTAAATATAATTAAGTATTTTAAGTTCAACCTCAACTTTTTTGGGGGGGGGAATTTGTTACTGTTAAATGTCTATTTTTAACTTCAGACCTGGAATATTTCTCATAAAAAAAAAAAAAAAAAAAGAAAAGAAAAAGTTTTACCCATATCAGCCCCAAATATCGGCTTAAGGAAATCTGCAGTCCATATCGGCCAAGGGTGTTGGGGAAAAAAAACTGCATCGGCCATTAAAAAAAGCTGTATCGGTCAATCCTTACTTATAATGGTTCATATTTTAATGGGTTTTACAATGGAAGTGATGACAAATATCAAAATATAGTGTGTCCCAAAATGCATACACACTTTAAATAGAAAGTAGATGTTTATTAAACTTAATTTTTAAAATGTAATAGAACTTACCAGCATCATTTTATTGTTGTCATACTGACGTCTGTTCTGGTCCAGACACTAATGACAACACCAAGCATTGGAGAACGCACACATCACCGAACACTTCTCTTGGTATTTACATGCATTCACGTTCATTAGCTGCTTTTAGGTCAGCGACGTTTGCAGGTCACATGGTCTAAGTCTAGTGGTGTGAGGTCTGGTAGATGTGGAGGATGTTCAATGTAGCACTTCTGTCTTATCACCTGTTTGACGAGATCTCATCAAGGAAGGCTTGAACAATGGTCGTGTGGGGGTGAATGATCTGCCAATAATACTTTGTACTGGAAAGTAAGGTCAAGTAAATGGAACCAGTCAAAATGACAAGAAAAGGAACGGTCCAATTAGTCTTCTGGATAATGAGCTGCTCCACACTGGAATTAAAATGGTCGACCATAACGTCCCATGTCCCCAGTAGGTGCATGGGTGGTTAATTGAACCATTCAATAGTTATCATTTATTAGAGCGTGTATACATTTTTCGTAACCCCCTGCAGTTCTTATTGAAGTTTCCACTCGTATTTGGATTTTCACTGAGTTCGTTAAGTCCTGCTCCAGTGAAAGTACCACCCACTTCTATTGGAAGACTTGATCTCCTGTATCCAGACCAGAGGACTCTTAACAGGGGCAGAACCTGACAAGCTCACAAATTCATTCATATTGAGAACATGCTGGTGAGATATAGGCCCATTGGTTCCTTGTTCTTGGAAGCGTTATATTTGATTTATCTGAGCTGCATACACTCCAGTGAACACGGCTGTTGTCTACTGACCTTTTCCTTCTTGCTTATCCAGGTGACTGAATATGTAGTTAGTAAAATGTCTCTGTAAAAAATGCAATAAAATAGTTATTAACAGGTAGAGGTGTGCAGTATATTGGATTGTGAGGGATTAGAACGTATCAACAAATATGACAAAGCAGAAAAATTGTTGAATAGGGGAGTCACACACTGAACACACACTTGAACAACCATAATGATTGGTGAAATTTAAAATGACAGTTGATAACTTGAAACTTGGCCCCACAGAGTCGACTGTACTCCATGGACGCCTGCGTACGTAACATATGTCTGCATGGCCCTGTGTTCTGCATGTTTTAGATATCTCCCTCTTCTTCTTTTTTCTTTAAAAAAAAAAAAAAATATATATATATATATATATATATATACATTAAAAAAGCATGAGAAAATGGAAAAAAATAGTGAAATTAAAAATTACAAGAAATAGATATTTTTAAATAAAATAAAATTTATAAAAAAATATCCCTCTTGTTTAAAAAATAATTAAAACTAAATAATATATATATATAATATATATATATATAATATATATATATATATATTTTAATCTCTCTCTTCATCACACCTGGAAGCTAGTACATCATGAACAGGCTTCTGAAGAGCTGATCAATAACTGAAAATACCTAAAACATGCAGGAAACTGGACCACGAGGACTGGATTTGAAAACCACTGGCGTACATCAACCTGTTTTTGGATTTGAATTTGGTTGACTCCATTAAAACCTCAAACATTCACAGACATTGCACACATTGTGCAGCGTTCTCGTCATTCACACGTGCAGTATGTCTGACTGTAGGAGCCTTTAAAAGCTCACACTGTTGCACAGCTAATTTTCCTTTCACCTATTTTTGGAAAATTTAATCTGAGGGGGCAGCATGTGAGTCCTCCATGTCCTCCACATACAGGTCTGTTGCATTATACTCTTGGAATACTGTGAATCTGTTGAATCAGCTGAAGAGATGGCATCCAAATAATGTGTTACAGTATGTGTTTTTGCTTTTTTAAGTTGAATAAAGTTTTTATGTTCAAGTGTACTTAATCAGTGTTTATATTGTAGAATATTTATATTCTTGGCATATATTAGCAACATTGCACAAACAAAATTACATTTGTTCTAGAAGGTTCTTTGGGCTAAATTATATATATATATATATATATATATATATATATATATATATATATATATATATACTTTTTTTTTTCCGTAACACTTTATAACACCTACACACAATTGACTATGTATTAACCATTTATTACTCATTTATAAATGGGTTGTTCATTATGTATTAACCATTTGTTACCTATTTGTTAATGTCTTGTAAACACTGCACCTGTTGGTTAAAAATAATCAAATTTTACATTTATCTTTAGAAGACACTAGTATGAACCTTTACAAGACATTAACAAATGGTTAATACATAATGAACAACCCATTTATAAACGGGTAATAAATGGTTAATACATAGTCAATTGTGTGTAGGTATTATAAAGTATGTTTTGCAGAGGGAAGATTGTACTAATCTAGTTTGATTCTAGCTTATGTACATTGTAGTGATCAGAAACTTGCAAATGGCTGTCGTGATAAAATGGAGATCCTGATTTTATTTGTATTTTATTAATTTGTATTTTATTTTTTTTAATCAAATGACATTTTTGCCATATCACCCACCTATTTTAACAGGGGAATTTTTTACCGTTACAGGCCACAATGAGGCAAGGAAATGACAAATGTTAATGAACCAAGCTGGTGGAATAATTCTTTAGGTTATTTATTTTGGAGTTTGTTTCTGAGGAGAACCTCTCATTAATGTATTCTTCTCATTTGGGAGTCTGTTTGTTTATTGGAGCTGTGCAAAGCCCATTACAGTCCCACACACCGCTGAGATCTGGCTGATATCAAACGTACATTACAGAAGGACTCACTGAAACATTGAAGATGTTTTTGAGCCCTCCCGTAAACAGATTGAAGCTCACACAGATGAAACTTTGTGCATCAAATAGTCAGAACCAGCTGTGATTACATCCTGCCTGGAACACATGCTTTCTCCCAGAGGCTCATGGGTACTTTGATTTGCTTGTTTTCTGAGCCAACTTGCAACAGGAAATCTTTGTTAACCTACCTGGCCTCAGTAGAGATGTAGGCGGTATCTGCTCTCTAGTAAAGTACGGAAATAAAAAAGAACACTTGGATATGTCGTGGGAAAGTTGTGTTTCTTTAGATAAGGCAGGGGTGTCAAATATGCGGCCTGGGGGCCAAAAAAAGGCTTGTGGGGTGAATTTGTGAAGTGCAAATATTACAACAGGCAAGGGTGTTGAACTCTATTCCATTCACTTTCCACATACAGTACAGACCAATATAAAGAAAAATACCATAATAACCTACACATTTTCTTCTTTGTTTAATTTAATTAAAAACCCCAACATTACGCTGAGAATATTTACATGTACAAACCATCCTTTAACATTAAAATGTGAATAACCTGAACAAATATGAACAGACTTGGGCACTTTACACTACTGTCTTTTGTTCAATGGAACATAATGGAATGAAATGTAGTCACCCAGGTCTTGCTATTGTAGCTTAAGAAATGCAAATAAAATATGAAATGGAATATATTGAACATAAGTAGATTAGAATAAAAACTAGCATAAAATATACCAAAAAATCTTAACATGTACAACCAGAAATGTATGCACAATTGGAACTAAATATTTAGTTTGCTGATCTACTGTGATCTGTAAGTCATGTGAATAAAAAGCTGAGCCGTAATACTGTAGAAATCCTTATTTTAGTTACAAATGCCAAACTCTAAAATGTTACCAATATTATCCCTGTCATCACATGTGTGGGTAACATTAGGTGTAATGCACATTTGAAGCATTTTAAGGTTAATTTACAGTTTTTGGTTTGTTGGAGCTTTGTGGCACAAGAGTCCACATGTTCTTTTATAGCAGAAAGGCTTTTATTTTGTAACTCATGTTGGTAAAATCCAATGAACCTGTTCCTCTTCTGCTTCCTCTGCTGCGGTTTCACTTTGAAATCATGTTCACAGCACTTCAACGGAATAGCTATGAGGCATTCACAAACACTCTGCAACTTACGGTGTTTGACATAAATAAACATTGAACATCCCAAAATACAAAAATGCCCAAATAACTTTATTTTGTAGAAATAAAAAAAAAAAAATACACACACACAGCCTTGACTGTACTGAAAATGTATCTAACTGAAAAACCCCTTGGACCAACAACATTTTTTCTACACCACTAATTGTAATTATAAATATTTCCACAATTCCTAGTTTTGTTTTTTTTTATAGCAGTAACGCAGCGAGAAGCTGTCCATTTTAATGGTCCCATCAAATTGAATGAGAAGAAAATGAATTTGACAGCCCTGCGATAAGCGCTCCTAGAATCCCAGTTTCCCTCAGAGCGACAGACCAACAGCTGCATGACTCTGTATCCACCAGCGACACACACTTAGTCTGTATACTCGCACACTAATACTGTTGTCTTTAGGCTACCCTCCCCCTTCCTGATATATTTTATTCCCAAAGAGACACTGTGACAATCTTTTTCTTCCCAAAGCACTTTAACATCTAAATGTTAGGATGAAGTTTAATTATTGTTCCGTTTTATCCTTTAATTGCCAATTAATCATTGGAGTGCCCTGCAGGTTGTTGTCGTTTACTGACAGCATGTACGGTAAGCACTGCGCTAATGAGGGAGTAGTCATTTGCTGTTCTATCATCTTCATTGTGCAGATGTAAACAAACTGTAGCAGAGCTTTTACCTGCTCAGGAGGGAACCAATCTGTGGTTCCAGTACCAGATGGTGCCACGGTTGTCCAGAACAGCTCAGCTTTTTAGCTGTGATGCTTGGTATAAACAGTTCAGCATTAGGGAATCTGGTGGTCTTTTAAAGTAGAAATGTTTGCATATTTTCTTTGGAAGTTATTGGCAAGTTGGAACCAAACTACAACAAGGTTTTAACAATATTATGACGGTCACCAAATGTGCATTTGTACATCCATTACAGTCTGTAAAGTTATAGTGCACATATGTAGATGAATGTTGTTAAAATTGCATTTTTTCTGGGGAAATTTTAAGTTGGTCATGGAAGTATGAAAGTTTGTAATTGGAGACATTTTCATTTTTTCACTAATGCAACATGATTGATCGGAGTTATTATTTCTCTGTAATTTACCAGTTTTATTGGTCCAGTCCACCTGAAATCACACTGGGCAATTTCCCAATTGTGGGATCAATAAATCACTTCTATTCTATTCTATTCTATTCTATTCTATTGAAAGGAGACCTATCTCTTAGACTGGTGTGGTGATTTTTCTTGAATTTATTAGATTAATTGAACACAGGAACAAGTTAAATTTGTAGATAACTAAGGACAAAATACTGGTGTCCATAAAGTCTTCTTACAATTTTAAATGATGCATTACAAAAGCAATTAATGGGATCTGTTTGGCAGATTTTTTCTGTGTACTCAGTGTTTATCAAATCGAATGTGTGCAATTACATTTTTGTTCAACAAGAGATCAATTCCTGCAAATTTTCACCTCTTTCTTTTGACTGAATATGTATCGCCACAATTGGATGACCATCAACCACCATAATTTTCCTGGTAGATGGTGCACCACTACCTTGGGGGCTGCATGTTGGTGGGTTCCTAAATGTAATATTTCTATTTGTAATATGGTCCTTCACCAGATAGCACTGGCCTGCATTTCTTTCCATGGGGTCATGTTAAAGATATCGTGTTTCAAATAAAGATATTAGACACCATTTATGAGTCCATGTTACAACCAGCACGGATGCAGATTGAGGACTGTCTGGATGTGGTTCATGTAACTACTGCTGTCGATATAGAGGCGGATTAAATAAGTCGGATAAACCTTGGGTATCTACCTTTCCTTTTGTAATAGTTTACACAGATTTTTCTATTCATTTGCTTTTATTGTAAAATGTGTTAAATTGTAAAGAGACTTTATGGACACCCTGTAAATCTCATCACTATGTACACAGTTTCCTTTGTGAAACATCTGTGACTGTCCAGTTTAGTTCATAAAGAACTAAAACTCTACTATGAAGAATAGTAAATTTTATTTGTAACACACTTGACATTGGCACAAAATCTGCACAAAAGTGCACAGTATAAGAATAAAGACAGAAATGACAACAATGTGCAGTAAAAAAAAACAAAAACGTATCATAGTGCCAGTCAAAAGAAGAAACAAGTGTTTTGTTTTACTGGTTCAACGCTGTGTAGTGCACATCAGACGTCTACATCCACTGGCGTCGAGTATCACATTACATCCTTCACTGTCTCCATTCATCACTTCATTAGTGACTGAAAACCAGTGCTTTGCATAAACGTAAGCCGGTTAGTCAACTAAACCTCCATGACTGCATATGCCAAGAATGTTAAAAATATCCCTAGAATAGAAGTACTGTATTGATCCTATAATTACATAATTGTTTCATAACAGCAGCAGCGTTCACATACAAGTAAGACAGACAGTGAGGTGCAGAACAAGTACGTTGCAATGACATTAGTGACAAATTAAGGTGACAATACAGATAACTGAATAGTGCAAAGAATGTAGTTACAGTATTTACAGGAAAAGCATAATGTAAAACGGAAACAAAATGTGTGATTATGATACGATACAATACGATGGCTTGTGGAAGGAAGGATTTCCTGAATCTGTTCCTGAATTGGTTCCGGCAGAGCCGTAGCAGTGTGTTGGAGAAAGTGCTCTGCTGTCTGTTTGTCTGTCAGTGTGTGGTGGACAGGGTGCTCAGTGTTGTCCATGATTGTTTTTGGTTTCTGGAGCATCTTCCTCGACCACAGTCTAAAACTTTTCCAGCCTCAGACTGATCACAGAACTAACTTTCCTGAGGATTTTGTCCAGTCTGTTGGTGTCACTGCAACCCCAACAGCCACAAAGAAGATGGAGCTGCCCACCACAGACTGGTGGAACATGTCCAACATCTTGGTGCACATGCTGAAGGATCTTCCTCAGGAAATAGTCTGCTCATCCCCTTCTTGTATGCAGTCTGTGTTGGAGCGCTAGTCCAGTCTGTTATTAATCACCATCCTCAGTACTTGTACTCCTCCACCTCGTCCACAGTCTGTCCTTTAACCTTCAGTGGCTGTGGAGGCATCCTCTTGTTCCTGAAGTTGACCACCATCTCCCTGGTCTTGTTGACATTCAGCCTCAGGTGGTACCTGTACTCCCCCCTCCTCTCCATCTCTTACACACCCCACAACCGCTGAGTCATCAGCAAACTTCTGAAGGTGACATGACTCAGAGTTGTGTTGGGAGCCTGTGGTGTGTAAGGTGAAGAGGAAAGGGGACATTATATTTCCCTGTGGAGCTCCCTTGTCACTGACCACCACATCAGAAAGGACGCTGTCCAGATGGACAAACTGTGGCGTTCCTCTCAGTTAATCAGTGATCCAGGAGATCACCGAGCTGCCGACACCATCACCTGCAGCTTCTCCCCCAGTAACAGAAGCACTAGAGAAATCAAAGAATGTGTTCCTCGTATTAAATGCTTTCTTAGATGAATGCTTCCAAATGCCTATAATGCAGACAGCTTTCTGTACTATATTTAAAGTTTTATTCTACAGGCCTCTAGAACGTTGCGACAGCTCCCGTTGACTTTGAATGGACGTTCCCAGCCTTCTGCGGGTGGATTTTTTTGATAACCGCCCACTGCGCCATTAACTCCTGCTGCACCATCGGGGTGTAGAAATATTTTTCTGATAGTAACGCGTGGGCAATACATTATCCCTTGCAAATTCCCTCCAGTTGGAGGGTTAGTAACTGTTATTGTTATGGTAGGATATTCCTTGAATTTATTATTAATTATAATTCACTAATTCCTTGTTTGAAGGTTTTTTTGTATTTGCTGAATGCATGTGACATGCAATCCACAAACCTTTGATTTAAAAACAAAACTGATAATACAGGTCAATGTAGCGATAGAACAATGATTAAACTATGAATAAAATGTGATTGATGAACATTTGGATTCAAATTTGAGCCTGACTGATAAAGGATTTTTGTGGCAGATGCTAATACTGATATTGGGGCCTAAAAAAAAAACTTGTATGCTTAATGACATTAAAAACACATGGGCCAAACATATGGTGTAATTTCTAGAAAATAATTTTCTCAGGTGACTATTTAATATATTTTGGTCATTAGATGAGGAACATAGTTGGCAGTTATATTCCTTTTTTCATTCCCAATGCGTGAGATCAGATTCATGCCTTACTGCCAACTTTATTTGTAGTCAGTAGCTGATATGAAGGAAGCAAAGGAAATGCTGACATGTTATTGCATGTAATTCCACGACAACAACAAAGAACATGCCATTGGCTTGTTCTGTGCAGGTCTGAGTTGTGGTGAAGTCGATCACCGTCTACACTGCCATCACAGTACAATCAGTCGTTTGAGTGCCAGAGAACATGAGATGGGTTCCGATTTCTCCAGATAAGATCATGAGACTTGGTTCCATGTTTGGCAGCCAGAGATGGACAGACTCCATATTGAATGATGACACTTTCAATTTCTGAGTATCTGTATTCAGTGACTGAAAAACCTGTTAAGTTGATCACAATTTGTTCACAATTCATTCGTTAATGACTAATGCTTCCTGCTTTAATACGTAGGCAACCACAAACCAATCAATTTAATAGAAGTCCAAATATAGATATTATTCTGACCAGTTTGTTTTATAGTGTCTCAAAGTATATATCAGCTGATATTCAATATATTGGCCAATGAATGATATATATGAAACAAGGACGTTGATATAAATGGAACGTAATCGTCTCATATGAAATAATGGTGGACATGTGGATTAAGAGTTGCATCTTTGTTTATCTCACAAAGATGACTTGCAGAACTTTAAAATACAGTATGATGGTCTTGTATCAAACTTCTATGTGAACCATGGGTTGTAAACATGGTAGTTTTTATACTGGGGAGAACAGACATTTGGGAAATGATGTGAGGAGTGACATAAAAATAGTTAGGTAAATCATTCTTTAAAATGTAAGTGACTTTACACACATCTGGCACATCTGTAGGATGAAATTGTAGGGTGCACAGGAAGCACACGGACATGGGTAGGGGGTGAATATTCTGTAAGGGGTGTGTGTCTGGGGGTGGGGGGGGTAGTGGCAGATGATAGTGAAAGTGAAAAAGAACACTTTACTATTCCTCTACATCTCTGGGCAGCACAGACACACAACAACAGGGTAATAGGATATCTGCATGTCAAAAAGTTAATACATTGATTATATTGAGTTGATGGATGTTAACTGTTGACATCCTTTAATTGGTTCACAGATTAATTGGTTGGCTTCTAATCTGTAGTTCTTTTATGTACATGTAAATGGTATGTATGTGTAATGTTTTTTTAAAGGTGTCATTCCATGGTTATTTCATTAATATTGTTATATTCTCCATTGTTAGTGAATACATTGTGTCTTGGTTCTACTTAAAAAAAAAACATCCAGCTTGCTTTGTTTCCAGCTGTTATTTCACGGTAGAAAAATGACTTGAGATCGAACAACAATGTGTACCGGTACTTCCGCATACATATCTATGACGCAGTGGTGAGGTGTCTTTGATTGGCTCAGAATGCATGAAGGAACACTCCCCCTTCCCCTCTCTATGTGTGTTTACCAGAGTAACATCCAGTTAGGTTTCATGCCGTCGCTTGTTCTGAAAATGTGCAGGGAAAAAACGGGCTTTATTTCCACAGAGAGCACATGAACCAGTTTGATCCACCATTTATTTTTTACAAGTTTGTGCAGCAGCTTCTCTTGTAGATGCTAATGCTAATTCTACTTCAGATTCAGTGCAATCGGGGATGGGCTTAACCTCACGTGGCTGACGCTAAAGTCCATCTGACATCACGTGGACTAGCTTTTTCTGGATCCCTCGTTCCTCTCACCATTTTCTGTGAATGTGGTATGCAGCCAATGAAGGTGACAAACTACTTTCAAAGGCAGCATGTGTTGGTAACTCGGGGTGACCCATCAAATTCCAAAAGGAGTGTGGAAAAGTGGTTTTCAGTGGAATGACACCTTTAACATCTATGATGTATATTTGCCAATTCACCACATTTTTGTTATTTTAATTGAATGTCTGAGAGAGCAAGTTCATTCATTATTGATGACTAACCCCTCACTCTGTCTTCATCAGTTAGTGTAACTGTCAAAACAAGGCAGCTACCTACAGATAATTACCTCCACTCATCCATCTTTTCTGAAGTGAAGTTGCTGATAGTCCTCTTTCACTCTATCGTGACTGTTCCCATGGGTTTCTTCCTTTTTCAGACGGGTCATGCAGATCACTACATATAGTCTATGTATGTCAACGAAGAACGGAAATGAAAATTGGATAATTTTATTGAGATCCTGAAATACTTGCCGTCGGTCCTTGGATAATTTATTTTTTTTAAAAAGTCTTAAATTTGAATATTATAAATTAAGGCCTTAATACTGTAACGTATGAACCATTAAATGACAAAAAATTCCAGTTCGTGTTTTGCTCAAAGGAGATATTAATTCATTTAATCAATTGTTTGCTTTGTAAAATTGTAGGCCACAATGTTTGCTGTAATATATTTAAATGTATTCAAAATGAATTATGTTTCCCTAAAGTTAATGTATTTGGATGTTGCTATTTAATTATTTAAACAAATGATGCACATCCACTCACAAAAGCAAATTGTACATCCTTATAACAACCAGATATTTACTCTCAAATGTACTTTTAAGAAGGAAGATTGTGACGCATGTTAAGATTAGTCATATTTTTCCTTCAATTTCTGTTCATGGTAAACAGATATAAATCATAAGGACAGGTTCTCAAACCTGCTTTTGTTATTAATATGAAGGGCTGCTAGAGGGCCTGTGTGTTGTCCTGCTGCATCGTACCATCCACCTGTATGGGATTGTTAAGCTGCATGTGAGCATGTAGCCTTACCTGGGTCATGTTTCCATGTGCTTGTGTGCGACTGTTGATAAGCCATGTCATCAGCCTACTTCAAAGACCTATTTCCCCTGTGCAGCCTCCATGTCCAGTAAATATAGACTGAGAAATACTTTGAAGCCCTCATCCCTCCACGTTTACTATTTATGCTAAGGCTGTTATGCCAACTTGTAGTGTCGCCTCAGTGTGTTTCAGCAGCTTGTTCTGTGTTTATAGTATCACAGAAGGCTTTGCAGTGCCTCCAGATTAATCACACTCGTGCAGCTTCCATATTGAATTACATACTGTTGTTTTCCTTTTATAGCCAAACGGTTTTAGTCAGTTAAACGTTGTGTATCACAGCTTGTGAAGGAATTTCCATTAACATTCCCCCAAGGCATCACGTCACAGCTACTTGTGTCACCACATGCAGGTCATGTGGCCTCAAGAAATTGTGAATTGATATTTGCAAACAGGTTAAAATTATGAGTCTCCTACAAAATATTAGAACGGGGACAGAAAAAAAGTTAAAAGTTACATTTAGTTGGCTAAATGTAGGCCCATGGGAAATATTCTGAGTCTACATATTTGATCATTTAATTTTTCTTGAAGAATTCTTAAAGGCACTCAGTTATTGCATTCATCGTAGTGTTCAAAAGCCATCCGAATTAGTGATGGGCAAAAAAAATCAATGAGACCAATAGTGGATGAGATTGGAACACAGAGAGTGCCTGACCTGGTAATCTGAAGGCACGTCTGGCTCTGTCTTGTGTGCGTATTGGACAGACGGGATGTCTTGATCTAGCTTGTGACAGAGGGTAGGGGGGGTGGCTGCATAAATGTCATTGTAACATGAGTACAGTGACGAAGGATATTCATATTCCTTCATAATTTAACCAATTGTTAAATTTTGACATTGGATCATGAAATGTAGCAACACAGACATTCATCGGACAATGTTTTGTCAACACTCGACATATAAAGGCGTGGAATGACCTGGTAGGAAATATATTCGTGGCTTGGCAGGTCCTAGCATGCATCTGCAGCTGTTTCAAGAATGTTGATACGGCACAGATCCACATGATTAGATGTTTATTAATGTGGAAAGTAACTTTAGGACAAAACATGACACAACTTCTGCAAAGACTGTGGCTATGTCTTCAGACAGATGATTATATTTCAGTGTTGGGAATTTGCAATCATGACCCTTAATTTAAATGATAAATATTCCTTCTCATCCTCTAAATGTAATAATAAAAATGGATTAGTTTTGTATAGTGCTTTTCTAAGCACTCAAAGCACTCTAGTGAATCCATTATTAACTCACCCCACAGTCACACACTGATGGTGGTAAATGACATCTGTAGCCACATGCTGATGGAACCATAGCTGACACTCTATGTACCAGTATGAGTGACACTGGAGGTAAGGTGGTGGGTGAAGTATCTTTCTTAACCCTTAAGGGTCCATGGTCACGGCCCTGTGACTGAATCACATGACATTTTCAACATGTTGTAGTACTGGAAGTCGGTCACGTAGACCACTGGAGAGTATTGCATTCTAGTGTGGACTTGTGTGTCAAATGTGGACTCGACACACTTGCCCACATTTTATTTGATGTTGATAGAGCAAATGCAAATGGAGATATGAGGTTTTGAAACCATAGCAAACATACGTGAATAAAAGTGTGAAACTGTGGTGGTGGGTGGGGGAGGGGCATTATACTTCTGATCATATCTACATCATTTTTTTTGTCCTTTTTTTCAAAACGGAAAAAAGGTAAGGGTAGGTAGGTTAGGGTGAAGATAACCTCCACCTGAACCAGATGCAGAAACCAGGAGGTATGAGGGGGGAGAAAACCGGAGAGGGCTCCTGTATAAAGATCTGCTCTATGTCAAATATTTGGGTTTTAATTTATTGCAAATTTGATTTTGTATACCTAATGTTTAATCTTTAAAGTTGTTACAGTGGAAAAAATAATTGGCAGATGATATAGATGGAGTTGTGCTCAAATAAAAGATGGCAAACATGAGTATAGTCAACATTTCTTACAGTATATACTGTAAACGCAACCCCCCCCCCCCAATTAGAATTATTGGACACTGTTCACCTGATGCTTTTCAAAATTTTCAAATAAAATTTATAAAGTGATTTTAAATTTAAGACTCAACATTTCTCCCTGGCTAGACAGGATATCGATAAACAGTACCAGACAAAGTTGTTGGTAAAACTCCAACTTAATTTTTTACTTGTTTTATGCGTCTTTTGTTCAAGATGATTGAGAAGACATAACAAAATAAGAGCATGGATGATCAGAAAATGCAACATTGATTCTTCCAAAAATCATGGACTCATTTTCACCTCACAAAGTTCCTTTTCCACTGGTTTTAACCTACTCTGAGGGTCGAACCCTGATCTAGTCCAGTCAATAAATGTTGTGTGGAATGACGTCTTTATGCACAGGTGTATCCAGTGTCCTTACATGAACAAATATCAGATGTCATTTATCTGTGGGTTTATTGGATAACCAAGATAACACAGGTTTTGATTTGAATCTTTGCTCTATTGTGACTGGCTGTAATATAGCTTGTTTTACTACAGTTTCAATTTTATGACCGCTTTACACCCCACATAAGGTCAGTAGCATTTACTTTTAGTGCTGACAGACTAAAGAATCTATATGAGTGGACTTTAATACACACAAGAAATGTCAATGTAACAGACGACCCATGGGAAAAAAACTCGACTCGACCTAGAGTATTTTCATAATGATGCAATTAGTTCCATTCCACAAGTCATTGTGTTGTCTAGAATTACGAAGGTTTACGGTAAATATAATATGCATATACATTTTTAATCCCATAGAGATTGCAGTGTTAAAAAATACTCAGGAGGATATAATAGTTGTGTGGTGACAATGCAGATGGTCAGATAAATTGGATCCAAAGGAGATTCCATAAAAAAAGATTAAAGAACTTATCTGTAAGAACTGTTGCATCATGCTGTTTCCAATTGACAAAATTATTGAATGTTTAAGAAAAAGCCAATACTTAAACTTTCATGGGTCTCAGAAGGTTATATTGTTTAGCTGAATTTATAGACCACTTATTAAAGGTGATTTAAAAAAAAAATGGCATCTTAAGTTGACTATGAACATAAACAGTAGAAGCTGCTCAGTCCTTCCAAATTTTACACCGTGTTTTAGGAGGTGGATGTTGAATGTAATGTAGAAGTTCAAGTTGTGGAATCTGGGTTGTGTGAGCGCTCACAGGAGTGTGGTATGTCACAGCAGCTCATCCTTGTTTTTTTCCAGTGATGTCTTTGCAATTAGCTGAAAGTGCCCCCGCTCTTCTTTCCTTTTTATCAACCATGTAAACACACCTCAACTTATTTATTGCTGCTGTTTCACAACACACCTCATGCCAATGTCGTTTTGCCAAAAGCAATGTTTATCTGGAAGCGCAAACACTTCCAGGCAAGTCTGTCAGCATTTTGTCCTATGTGGGGGGTGATATCAACCAAAAATAATTTATTTTAGGATTGGGCGGGATGCAAGGTATCATACTTTATTTAATTTTTTTCCATACCGTTCTACCGTCCATCCTACAGTAATGCACATCTGCCGGCTGCCTCTAAGAAGCAGCTAGCACCACAGTCTTCCTACATACTGTTAGCAGAAGCATTTGGTTTAAATAAGCTACAGATATAAAATATATAGTTTATGTAGTATACTATTGGTTATAATGATATGTGATGCCAACATATTTTGATTCACATTAATTTACAGGGTGTCTGAAAAGCTAGCTAACAGTCAAAGTCATGACAGCCATAGAGTTTATGATGACGACAAAACAAGTGTGCTAAACGTTAACACTGCCTTAAATTTAACACATTGCACTAGCTTTAATAACTGTATGTTACTATGTCCAGTTGAGTTACTATTAGTCATGGCATCTGGCTGGTGTTGGCAACTAAACTGAGTGTTCAGACTTACAATTTAATTAGCGATTTCACTAATGTTAGCATGCTAAGCGCTGCTACAGTGATTGCTACCATTGAGATGTGTTGTGCTAGCCTCACATGAAAGGTATTTTTTCTTGTAACTGTAACAATTTAAACCATTTGGCTTGGCATCATCACATATGTAAATACACATTTGCAAATCACCCTCAACAACTGAAAAAAGTTGCAGTGAGCAATTTATTGGATGAAATCCATGTGCCTCATTCATTTTGGCACCTTCCCCTCTTCCTGTATTCTCTGGTTCATGACTGATCACACTCCTGGATATGAAGAAAGTCTGCACAAATATTAAAGATTGCACTAAGAAACTGTTGTGGTGTCATTTACAGTCTTTTATTTATGTATCGTAGTCTACAAATGTACTATACCATGATATATACCATATACCGCCAGTGGCTCAAAATATACTGGGATATAAATGTTTTGGCCATACTGCCCATTCCTAATTTATTATTTTTTTATATAACAATATTCTGATATCCTTTTAAATTATTATTTTAACAACAAATATTTTTAAACTGTATTTGCTTACCTTTTTTTTTTTTTTTTTTTTGTATTTTTAAAACATGTGGGTGGGTGGTGTAGGGGCAATGTACATGGGGGTGTGGTCCATGACTGATTAAACTAACACTGGTGTTAAACAAAAGGTGAAACCCAACATCCTTTCAACACTGGTTTCCCAGCTCATATGACAATATTATACAGTGTTAGAAAAAAAAGTTTAGGGACAGCCCATGCATTTGTAATATATTGTATTAACCCTAGAACACTTGCATTATAATTAGTAACACCATCACTAATGTTAGGGTTATTTTACCTGATATAATATCTCCGATAAAATATATTTTTTTTTCCAATGTATGTAACACATTCTAAGTTGTAGTTACTCTTATTTAATTTCACACTATACAGTATATCAGTTGAAATAAATAAAAAAGGTACCATGGGAGACCCTTTACAAAGGCAGCAACACAATGAAAGTCGCATGA
Source organism: Siphamia tubifer (assembly GCA_020466265.1). Classification (NCBI taxonomy): domain Eukaryota; kingdom Metazoa; phylum Chordata; class Actinopteri; order Kurtiformes; family Apogonidae; genus Siphamia; species Siphamia tubifer. The sequence continues at coordinate 21,507,197 of CM035798.1, forward strand.
CAAGAATTGTGTAAGTGAGAATCACCAGATGTTGGTGTTCTAAGATTAAATACTACTACAGTCATTGAAACCTATGAAGTATTGTTCCATTCTCCAAACCCACATGCTCCCTTCTGCATGTGCACTTGTTCTGTGAAGGTCAAAACTGGATGTTTCAGTAAATAATGAAATGTATCCAGGACATGACATGTTAAATGTGTCAAGATTATAGTTTTATTTTTTAATTATGGTAACGGGTAACCAAAAGTATGTTTGTGAAATTCTATGAATGTCAAATTTAAAAAACATTTCCACCATCTGTACAGCAGATTTTACACCATATTTTCTTAACTGGACCTGAGCCACGTGACTTTGTCACACCTACCTTGCATATAACAATATTTTGACTGACTTTTGATCATTTTGTCAAAACTGAGTCATTTCCAAGCTAGTGATGTGGACACTCATCTCAATATGAAGTCATCTGCAGATTTTGTTCATGTGACACGAAGTTATGGGTGTCACCAAGTCACTACGAGTCTTGTTCACTTATTGGCTTCGGCACACATTTGGCTAATGAGTACTTTCATGTACCATCCATGCACAGTCCATTTGTTTTGTTTTTGAAATGACATGAATACTTAATAAAGTAAAATGGCACATTGTCAAGTCAACCACCTCTAATTCTATAATTTTTATTTTCTATCACCTTTTGTCATAGGTTTTCACCTGATCCCCCGTCTGTCCAACATTGTACCAGAGAGCTGCCTGTTGATTACAGTGGGTTTGCTGGTGGGGGGGCTTATCAAGCTAGCTGGCGAGGATGTCCCCCCCGTTTTGAACTCCCACTTGTTCTTCCTCTGCCTGCTGCCACCCATCATCCTGGATGCTGGCTACTTCCTGCCCATCCGCCCCTTCATGGAAAACCTGGGAACGATCCTAATATTTGCCGTAGTGGGCACCTTGTGGAACTCCTTTTTCATCGGGGGTCTGTTGTATGCCGTGTGTCAGATCCAACCGGACAATCCCAACAGTCTCCATCAGCTGGAACTCCTGCCTTGCCTGTTGTTCGGTTCCATCATATCGGCTGTGGATCCTGTCGCTGTGTTAGCTGTTTTTGAGGAGATCCACATCAATGAACTCTTGCACATCCTGGTGTTTGGTGAATCACTGCTCAATGACGCCGTCACTGTGGTGAGTAAAGGGTAAGGGGATGGGCTGAATATTAGAAGAATATAAACCCGTAATGACCCAAATATCCACAGGCGATCAACAAGATTTACTAATCTAAACTGTTTAGTACCTGTTCGTCCATTAATCCTATCAATACTTGTATACTACTATACAATAATTGGTGTAAAGTGCAAATTGATATCTTTTCAGTCATCGGCTATGACTGATTTGGATGTTAAAACTGTCATCTTTTACAACACTGGTTCACCAGTAAACCCCATGATCGATGACAGTGGCTGAAGATGTTTGTTTTATGTTACTTATTGATAACTTTGCTGAAAAGTTAATTTTCTCTTAAGTTTCCTCTGTTTTGATACAAACATTTGCATTAACCAAGTTTTCATGAAGATCTAAATTTAATTAGGAAAATGTATGACTTTCCACAAACTCACCACAAAAACGCAACTGAAAGCAGTAACAGTCTTACTGACTGTACATGTTGTTGTTGGCCCTGCTCCGTCTGTTACTTATAACTACACACTTCCACCCCTCCCCCACTGGCAATGCAGGCCACTATCATAAAATGTTTATAAATGTTATATACTGGTGATAATCTCAGCTTCTCGATGCTGTTTGAATTGTGCAAATAGCACAACAAGCTCAGGAGTTAGGATCATTTAAACGCAGTGAAGTGCAACATGTAGTGCCAGACAGCATAATAAAATGATTAATATGATGATCTGGCACTGTGGGGTCATCATGTGGGAGAGGGTTTCCAGACCCATACATGATAGACGACACACCAAATCTATCACCAGGGTTGAAGGGGGGAGTTCACTCTATCCTGTCCACCATTCCCCAGGTGCTGTATCATCTTTTCGAGGAGTATTCTCTCGTTGGGACAGTGACGGTGCTGGACGGGGTCCTCGGAGTCATCTCTTTCCTGGTGGTGTCTCTTGGCGGCGTCCTTGTCGGAGCAATCTATGGGATCCTGGCAGCCTTCACCTCACGCTTCACCTCCCACATACGGGTCATTGAGCCACTTTTTGTCTTCGTCTATAGTTACATGGCGTACCTGTCAGCGGAGATGTTCCACCTGTCTGGCATCATGGCGTAAGTTTGGTGTGTTCTGTCACTGAAGGGAACCGTTTTCTAGCACTTTAACGTCCTGAGGCCCAGGGAAGTGAAAGTTATCACTTTTTTTTTGTTACATTAAAGAACTGTATTGATTGGACAGTGGATCATGCAACGTTTACATTTTTTAAAAATGTATATTTTGAATGGAATGTCCTTTGCAATGGACAGCATTTTTTTTTTAAGTAAAATTTGGAAATGTTTCTACTCTACAGAGAACAAAAATACATTGCTGGGTCCCAGGAGGTTATAGTACAGTTTTGTCTTTATCAAAAAAACGGGGGGGTGGGGGTTCTTCCCCACAGAAAAAAAGCTTGTGTTGGATGTTGTGACCCTCATTACCACAGCAATACCATATGGGGGGCAAAATTGCACCCAGCTCATATGTAACCTGTAGTAGAAGTAATGAAGATGCCTCGGCTACTTGGAATATGCCTCTCATCTTTTTCAAACAATATAGTTCAATAGTAGTCTATATCTTGCCAGTAAACTGGAGCCTTTGTTGAAAAACAAAATAAAATCTCTAACAGTAATTCCAAAATTCTCTCCACCCACTGCACAACGTGAATGCCAGCGGGTATAACCTTATCTTTTAAAATGTTTTTAATTTTATGGATGCTGGCATATTACATCTGGCCCGGGGACAACAGTTGAAAAATAGCTTTTTTTATGCTAATACTGACACATTTACAGAAATATTCATGAATGTGTGCTGTGACAGAAGCCATCCAATGACAAGATCAACAGGCTGATGTAAAGAGTATTTTAGTGTTGTTTTCATTTGTTTGTTTACCTTAGGAATAATATGCAAAATGTTTATTTTTTCATTTGAGTCCTTCAACAGCAACCCACCCGAATTTAATTAAAACATTTTATTCCTGCAGTTCATCTGCACTGCCTGTGGGTGTGCGGTTCTACCTCACATCTTGAACCTCTAGCCGATCTATTAACCCTACACTGTCAAACGTGTCATATTTGAGGTATCAGTTTGGAAGCCATCAATGTGATATTTTATATATCATATATATTTTTATGTATACAACTAGAAAAGCATTCGGAGAGCGTAGATCTCTGCCAATGTAGATCCTGAAAACTTAAGTTTCATCAATATCCATCCATAGGTTTTTGAGGTATCTTGTACACAAACCAACCAACCAACGTACTGTAAAACAACCAGTAACAACCAGTAACAAGTCAATTTGACTATTTAATAAGCTGTAACAGCTGAATGAAAAACACACAATCATAATGATTCATTCCAGCTGAATTAAATGTAAAACTAACTTGCATATCATTGCTATCCAGTGGAAACCTCTTAAGGTCTTTTTTTTTTTTTCTTATGATAAACGTCTCATTAGTCTTCATGTTTGCCTGATTTTAGAATTATCTAACCTACGAACAGTGTTGTCACTACGTTTCTTAATTCTATTCATTTACTTGTAATATACATACTTTCTCCACTTTCCTATAAAATAACCTTTTCGACAGATTGTCAGATTTCCGACTGACAGACAATGTGTTTTCTGTTCAAAGCACAGGTGTCAACGATGCAGGATTCAGACTTAAATTTATGTGAACTCATGCATTTCCTTCTAAATCAATAATCCAGTGTGGGAGAGAATGCAGTGTAATGTCTGAAGTTAGACAACCACAGTGTTTCCCAACCTTTTAGAGCCACAGCACATATTTTACATTAGAAACATCACAAGGCACACTACTAAAGAAAAACCTCACAAAAAGTATATTTATTGAAATATAATGCAAATCTAGTCTTGATTTACTAATTCAGTGCAAAACCTGGGTCTGTTTACTTAAAGGTAACAGGAATTTAAGATAGACAACCACAGCTCTGTGTGGATCAGTGGTGTGTGCTCGTGTATGTATCTATAATTACGCTGCTCACATACTGTACCAATAAAGTGAAATTAAATGATGTCATTTCTCACAGCACAATAATGTACCACGACACACTGGTTGTCAAACACATGGCCTGTGGGCCAAAACTGGTCAGCCAGAGGGTCCAAACTGTCCTGTAGGATGAATATAAGATATATAAGCTATTAACAGTTACAGGTGTCAAAAATATTTCATTTCTGATTCCACATTTAATCCAGTGTTCGAAAAGGTCATAATAACCCATACTGTAAAGTAATGACTGCAAACATTTTTTAAAGTCAAAAATACATTTACATTAAATTATGGAAACATTTACATGGCGAAACTATCCTTGAGTAATAAAATGTAAATAATGTGAACAAATATGAACAATGTAAAATGTCTAAAGAAAATGAAGTGGAAATTTAACAATATTCTGCCTATTAAATGTTTTGTGCCTTTGTAAACCTATAAGGCACATGTATAAATGATACGTTGAGGCATACATAGTGTTAGACATTTCAAGTTTTTTCCAGTTATTTAAATAGATTTTTAATTGAATAATTTATAAATGGAAATATTTTCCTACTTTAATATTTTGTATTAAAACAAACAGGAAAGTCTTGGGATTTTCATTATGTATCTGTTATATTATTAATTTACCCCTGAAAGATACTAAGTTTAACACCCCTGGTTGATAGAAATGAATAAATTAACAATGTTATGTACAAACTTCATGTTGCATCCACTTGTCGTTTCCAAGCTGTTGCTCTGTAGTGACATAAATTTCTATCTTCTAACCCCAACCATCTGGCCAAATAAGCTCACACACATAAACGGAAGTAGCTGTGCATTGAAACTGCTGTAACTTTATCTGCTGAACTGCTCTGGGTCCTATCAGCATCAGCCAGAACACTAAAAGCACTTAAACGTCAAGTTGAAGATCAGACGGAGAATATCAACTAATGGATGTGCTGATAAATTTACAAGTGGCTGCTGTGATGAGATTTAGTTCTTCCACAGTCGGAGAGAGTGACATAAGGTAGAAAAGGTTAATAACAGAACAATGATGGATTTTGTAAGATGGGTATAATGGGCAGGTACACACCAGGTCGATAAGAGCCATTTCTCACCTAAAAGAGAAAAAACCCTGTCTGTACGGGCAAAGAAATATTTAACCATCTCAGATTGTTTTTGGTATTTCACTGTTGCATTTCCATGATTGGTGCATTTATGCTGCTATAAATGTATAATAAAAAAAATGGCTGAGATTTATAAAAGGCTATAACGCATGTGCCGCATGACTTGGATCAACTCTATGGACAAATGCAAATTGAGTTTAACAATAATAATAATAATATAATGGTAATGATAATGATATTAATAATAATAGTAATGATGATAATAATAATAATGATAATAATAATAATGGATTAGATTTCTATAGTGTTTATCAAGGCACCCAAAGCGCTTTACATTATTGATCCATTATTCATTCACTCTCACATGCTCCCTCTGGTGGTGGTAAACTACATATGTAGACACAGTTGCACTGGCCCCTCTGACCACCACCAACAAACATTCATACACTAGTGTGAGTGACACTGGAGGTATGGAGGGTGAAGTGTCTTGCCCAAGGACACAACGGACTGACGCCAACCCTTCAGTTAATGGATAACCTGCTCTACCTACTGAGCCATGGCCGCCCGAACAGAGAGCCGCATCATAATGTAGCGTATGTGATGCATTATGGTTGATGAGATGTTGAGACAAAAAAATAAAGCGTAAAAAAAATAAATGAACACAGAAATGGCTCTAATCTAACAACAGTGATGGGAAGATGTTTAAATGTTAAAAATAACTTTGAATGAATCCATACGTATACCTGACAGTCTTAGGCAGCGTCGTAAAGAGGTTAAATCACCATGTCTGGTTACAGACCCTGACACAGACTGTTGTTTACCAGTAGAATGTACACATAAATGCAAAACAGCTGTGTTTGATTGGAAATGCAAATGAAACGTCCCTATGCAAACACATCCACACAGCCTAAGGGATAAGGCAGGGGTGTACGACACATATTATTTGTTTAGAGCTACATTCAGCCTAATATGATATGAAGTGGACTGGAACAGTAAAATAATATAAATAATAGGACAGGAACTTAGAAATAATGTCAATGCTAAAATTGTCTAGGTGGTTTTTTTGTTTGTTTGTTTGTTTTAGTTTAAAAAATAAAGCTAGATTCTGAAATGAAAATGTTTAGCTCTACACACTATACTTGAACATAACATGAACAAATATTATGAACAACGTGTAAATTAAGAAAAATAAGTGCTACCCTGTGGAGTCCCAGTGCTCGCCGGTGGGCAATTTGACACTTCTCTCAAAGTCAAAGTTTATGTCATTCAAACATATGAGTGACACCATTAAAAACCTTGAAACTTCAAATTTTCATATATATAGATATATATATCTATATATATATATTATATGTGTGTATATAAGGCTCCTCTTTTTTTTCTACTCTTGTTATGCTAAAGTAAAATTTGTGGTTTTAATTTTTTATGTAGGATATTATGATAGTATTGTACTAGTCTGAGCGACTTTAAATTGAAATGGACCTGTAATTATTTTAACTTCCTTGACTGTTAATACCTTCAGTGTTATAGTTACGCGCCAACCCTCAGTGAATAAACATCTGAGCCTTGACGCCGCAGTGCAAACCCATTTAATCTCTTCCTGCTCCAGCACCAGCTCAGTTCATATATTCTTATAGATCAATGTAGCTCTTGGTATCGTATAACTCACCTGATCTGTGCCGTCTGAATCAACCCTGAATTTATAACCATCCTAACATTCTGGTATTCCTCATCAGCTCCTCCAGTGCATATCAATCCATTTAGCGTTTCAGGTGCGGTGATTTATTGGCGATGTTGACAGGTGGTGGTGATTCAGTGATTCTCCACCATGTCAAGGCCAAGCAGCTTCAAGGACAGCCTTCTACCGACCGCTTTAGCTGTCTTACTTATCTGCAAATGGAAACACTGGATGTGTCAAGATGTTCCAGTATCATGTGACTATCAGATTGAGTTTACTATGAATGTGCATCAGGCCTTCAGTGAGAGCAGAGAGATATGGTCCTTCTGTAATGTTTTGAAATATAAAATAACATCCCAGATGGCAGTAAACATAATGCGGTTACTAGTAAAACCTGCATTGTTATATATATTTTTATTATTATTTAACTCGGGGGGGGGGGGTAGCAGAATTGTAAATATAGCAGACATGTCAAACTCATGATAATATTCTACCTCAACTTGTCATTTATGCACATGGACCAGATCTACACAGGCATAAAACATTTAGCAATAGACCTTTCCAGTTCATATTTGTTCAGGTTATTTGCATTTTACTTTTAAAGGATCATTTAATAGTTTCCTAATTTAATATTGGTTTTGAGCGTTAAAATAGAAAAATGTGGAGATAGAATAGACAATTTATTGGTCCTTGACAGGAAATTCTTGGGTCAGGATAGCAGAAGAGCTGCATGTAACAGGCTGCTACTCACGGTCACCATCCAAAATTCCAGAAATTATTATAACACAATTAGACAAACATTTACATCTGTATTTGTACTTTTCCCACTCATTTAAAGTGAGTTTCTCCACCTAATGAGCTTCTTTAAGGACTTTTATCGGACTTCTGAACATAACAAATTGCAAATAAAGGAAAATATGTACTTTACAAATCGTGTTGAAATGGTAGAATTTCTCCAAAAAGTCCCTCTGTCCAAACTTGGTGTTTCAGTAGTGACCTAAAAATGCATTAGATTTTATAATAAAGAGGTTGATCATGCACATATAACGAAAGTTTTGAGGTATTTTATGAAGTACACTTTAAAAACAATCAAAACATGAGTCCAGTATCATTTTTAGATGTTGAAACATGAAAAGGTAGAATTTGTCATTACTGAAAATAATAAATAAATGAAGTTTTTATATATGAATATTTCTGCTATCTCTCAAATACTACTTTGGGTTAAAAATAAATAAGATAACTGATATATTTTTAATTTGGGATTCCTCTTTATTCCAGATTAATTGCATGTGGTGCAGTGATGCGACCCTATGTGGAGGCCAACATATCACACAAGTCCCACACCACCATCAAGTACTTCCTGAAGATGTGGAGTAGCGTCAGTGAGACCCTGATTTTCATCTTTCTGGGTGTGGCTACAGTCGACGGGAAACACTCCTGGAACTGGACCTTCGTCAGCGTGACCGTCATTCTGTGCCTGGTGGCAAGGGTCATAGGTCAGCTGAGTTCTGTTATGGTACTGGATAAAGATGCACTGTGGGATAATTCTGCTTTAGTTAGATTTATATGTATATATAAGATGGAAAACGATAGCCCATTTTGTAATAAACTGCCACAACGTGTTTTGTAATACATTTTGCCGCATTAATATTTCCAAAATATATTTAAAATATTTTGGTGTTTTCTTATATATTTCAAATTGTACATGTCTAATATGTCTAATTACCAGCCAAGCCATAAATCACTTGGAATGTTTCCCAAACAGCTCCTTGAGTTTTAATGCCACACCACCAAAACTGCCCTGCTGCTGCAAAATGTAAAAACATATTACACAATGCGGCCAAATGTATTACAAAATGCGTTTGGGCAACTTATTACAAAATGATATGAAAAAGTTATTACGTTTTGGATGATTATTACAAAATGCGGCTTAATATAGCCTTTATTGTCATTGTGTTCAGTCAAATTAGAAGTGCTACTCCACTCAATGCAACAGTATAAATAAAAAGCCAATGTCAGAAACTACATTTATGACATAAAAAAAACCTAAGAAGTAAAATGAGGAAATGGAATTGAAAAAAATAAATAAGAGTATAAAAATAGACTAAAGATCAAATTATTTATATAGAATCTTTCATTATTTTATATCATATTTTACTTTGCCTATTAAAGTCTGCATTGGTTCAGGTCATGTGCACATAAACACAGAGTAAAATCGAAGTCACTCTTATTATGAGAAATGAAAATTGAAATAAGCATGACGCATCTCTGCAGTGGTGATGTCAAGCTGCTGAGTCCATGAGTAACGGCACATCTACTGCCAAATAATTCATACAACAACAACATACCTCAGCTAAATCCACTAATTCACCAGTATATGTTGTATCAGGGTCAATACCTTTTTGTTTAAACTGATTATTGATAGCTGGTTTTCCCATTTCATGTACAAGTGGGTAATATTTCAACTATATTAATGTGAGCAGTTTATTCACTCAACTACGAGCGTCATAAATAATAACTAGTCCACTATTAAATGTTTTTATTTTAGCTGTGTTTTATCAGCTCTGTGTTATTACTGATGACATGGAACTAATTAGAGCCGTTTAGGGAGAGGATGTGATGATTATTGATGTTTGTGCTGTCATGTTCAGCAACAGAGGAAGATCAGTTTTTTTAAATTTATTTTTTTTACATTATTTGTGGCAGCACCATTGGGTGTGAATGTAAATCAAAAACGGCAAACTAAAGATTCTTGTGTGTATTGTAGATGAATATGTTGTTGCACCATTAAAATGTGTATATGGTAGATCTAAATGAGGAAACTGGAATGAATGACAGGGGTGAATTTTGCTGCCATGTCTTGACTGAGGCCGTCATACGTCCTCATGCTGATGATTTGTCACACTAGATTTAATAGTGTTGTTGGAGAGAAGTGAAAGAATGATGCTGGCTGCCGAGTTATGCAGCTCTACATTCTCTGCTTCATTTCCTGTTGTGAGGATCAGGAGTTGATGAGGTGACAAACAAATTACCCAAATGTGTTTTCTGAATTGCTGCACTCCGTCTTCATTGTATCATATGATACAAGATCCTGTGCTTTAGGGAGCATGTTGATGGATTATATCATACACACTTTTAGCTGTTTTAGCTAAATACAAGGTTCCTGTGGGGAATTAGAGTCTTAAAGGGATTGAATTTACATCTTATATCTTTAATATGTTTTTAAAAAGGCTTTAAAAGGTATTACATTTAATATGGTAGGTATGGTGTTGCCATAAATGTGTTGGCTGTATTGTTTAAATGTGTCTGTTAAATATCCAAACTGTAATGTAATGGAATGTTAGTTGTCTTTTCCACCCATTTCAATCAAACAATTTATATTGAAATTACAAACCAATTGTTGCTAACTTTGCAGAAATTAAATAATATTCTTTAAAAGTCTTAAATTTAAATAGCAGGAAGCCTGTTCTGTATGACACAACATCATGTGGTGAGGGGGAAAAAAGTGTGTATTTTTGGAAATTTAAATACTGCAGGCTTTTTTTTTTTTTTTTTTAACTGAATTACAGTTCTACTGTATGTACTACATGTGCAATCGAGTCATTGGTCCATTTTTCCTTCAACAGTAGATAATTTACTAGAAATGTTGACCTTTGACCTTTTGACTGAATATGTGTCACCACAATATGTGTGACCTTCAACCAACAATTATGTTCCAGGTAATGTTCCACCACCACATTAGGGACTGCATGTCGGTGGGTTCCTAAATCAAACATTTCCAGACTGGTGGGTTGGAAGTGATGGTTCAATTCCCTGTATACCTCCTTCACCAGATATCACTACCCCAGATTTACTTGAAGGAGTTATGTTATAAATGTCATGTATCGAACAAAAACATGGCCTGAAGTATCAACGACCTGAAGTAAAAAAAAAATTAAAAATAAAAAATCATAGATGTCATTGGTAAGTCAATGGTCCAGACAACATGGAAACAATGGATGTGGTTCATATAGAGGTGAAATAAATGAGGCAAAAAGCTTCAATTTTCACTACTTTTCATTTTGTAATATTTCATTTGCTTCCGTTATATATGTGCTAAATTGTACAGACACTTTACGGATACCCAGTATTTGTCTTATCAGTGTTTTGAATTTTCTGTTCATTGCTGTATAAAGTTTTAAATTAAAAAAAAGTTTTCAATTAAAAACTTTATACAGCAAATTGGACAACAGCACAAACGGTCCAACCAACCAGAGTTTGTCATCACCTTGTCTTTTCCAGGTGTGGTCGCGCTCACCTATGTGATCAACAAGTTCCGTATTGTCAAACTCACCACCAAGGACCAGTTCATCATAGCCTATGGTGGTCTACGAGGGGCCATCGCCTTCTCCCTGGGCTTCCTACTGGACCCCAACGTTTTTCCCAAGAGAGACCTGTTCCTAACCGCCATCATCACCGTTATCTTCTTCACCGTCTTCGTTCAGGTAACGTGCTATTTACATTAGCTCACATTGGCTGTAAGAGATACATTCATGGTGTGATTATGAAATCTGTTTTAATGTGTATTTGTCTGTGTTTGTGTGGTAATGTGCATGGTTTAGGTTAGAGTCAATGTTATGTTGGTATTAGAAGGTGTTTTTATTTTTATCTCATCGGCTGATGGACCATGTGTGGCGCCTTTGTTTTTAACATTAGCAATTTTTTCAAACATCTTTTTTCCAAAGTGACTTACAGGGGATAAAATACAAGAATCAATTGAAAACACACAAAAACTGCAGTACAATTAAAAATAGACAACCCCCCCCCCCCCCCAGATCACCACCAAAATCGAATAATTTCCAGATCAGCCCATTACCAACCTACTGTGAAAATTTTATCAAGATCTGTCCATATGTTTTCTTGGCGGAGGTAATAAAAACAAGATCACAAAGTTCTTCTCTGACCAAATGACAGGTCAGATTCGTTTACAATTTTTTTAAGTTGCTTTCGTGGGACGATGTGTGCAAAGTTTGGTCACAATTTTAAGAAATGTAGATTTTTTTTTTTTGTTTTTGGCAAATGTTTGCAATATTGAAAATGTGCCTTTACTTATAATGGTCCATATTTTGATAGCTTTTACAAAAAATAAAAATAGAAATTGTGAATTTTTGAAATAATCAATATATGCCTTTACTTAAAATTATCCAAACTTTGATGGTTTATAAATTATAAATGGTTACAGATATTATTGAGCACTGACCGAATTCATTATGGGCTTTGCTTTAATTAGTTGGGTTGTCCTCCAGTGAAAGTACCGCCCACTTCCATTGGGAGATTAATTTCCTATATCACGACCACAGGACTCCAATAGAGCACCAAAACCTTACAACTTCACAAATTGAACTTATTGATTATTGATAGAACATGTTGGTGAGATCCAGGGCCACTGGTCATATTTTTCACACAGCTTGAACCTTTCTGTGCTTGTATTTTGAAAAATTCAGTGGTGTAATATCATGTGACAAATGGAACAAACACGTCCAACCAGGGCGTCATTGCTCAGTGTATTATCAGTCATGTGGCATCAGATTACCGCAACAGACTCTAAACTCAGTTTCTAGATTTAACCTCCTGAGACCCAGGACAATAAAAAATATCAGATTTTTTTCTTTTTCTGTGGATGTCCTTTGTAGTTTTTTTTTTTTTTTCTTTTAAGATAAAACTGAGGAAATTTTCCAAAACATAGACCAAGAAAATCACAACTGGTTCTTTGGAGGTTATGTATGGTATGGTAAATTATCATTAAATAGTACTTGTGCAGTTAAAACGTCCCCGCCAGTATTGTGTATTTTGATACTCTACTTGTTTATGGTTGAATTAATTAATACTTTCTCATATTGTTGTGACTCATTTCCAGGACGTCTTGATCTATAATGATGCATGAATCCTGACATCAGTGTTTAGACACAGGTCACACTGCAAGAGTTCATATCTGTAGATGGTTTAGGACTACGTATGGAAGTGGCTCAGATCACAACTGAAGTTATCAGATGCGATGTAAATTATTCTGGAAAGATTAGATTTGAGCCACTGCAGCATGAACATATCGCATGAGAATGAGAATAATTTTAACCTATAAAAACCCAGCATGACATTAATGACAGTTTTCAGTCCATTTAACCATTTCTTAAGTGATTTTGCACCATTTATTATAATATTACCCTCTATATTTTGCATTTTTCATTGAACATGTTGTAAATCTCCATAAAAGCTCAAGCATAAATGCAAAAGTGATTCGATCAGAAACGGAGAAAGGGAAAGAAAAGGCTTTTTTTTTTTTTTCTCAGAAAATCATTAACTGAACATAAACCCATCATGTCCATCCACTCTTATTGATCCAACTCAATGGGTTTTACTGGTGAATCAATTTTGCAAAAGATGTCAGTGTTTCCATGGTAATTACAAAACCTCCAATTGGGTTATATCTGAACATTAAGACAATAATCTGCATTTTACACCCGTTATTTACATGTATTGGTAGGATTAGTGGATCACCAGGTTTTAAACAGTTTGGATCAGTAGGTGATTTTAGTCTCAGGTGAATGTTTGGGCCTTGGTGGCTTAAAGTTAGATACAGATCTGCTGTGTTTAATTTGCATATTATCAAGCCCCAAAATCACTATATTAGAGGAAGCTGAGTAGGTGTGAGAGAGAAAGGAGCAGCAGCTGAAGAAAAGTGGAAAAATATCTGTGAAAAATAAAATGGTATCAGAGGTGGAAGCCAAAAATGGCACATTTTTCTGAAGCATTTCCTCAGGAGTGATAATGCTCGGAATGTCAAACAAAACCGAAGAAAAGTTGGTATTTATATCCGTTTCTACTGTGACATTCTGTAACTGACTGAAAAAGTAAACCTGGCAATACTGGACACATATTAAAAAAAAAAAAAAAAGGAAACGGGTGGAGGATGAAAGCTTCCTGTTGATAACGCATTTGACACGAGTTAAAACCTGCACAAATCTATCCCCCCAAAAAAGTCCAGTGTTCAAGCTACTGTAATGTCCTGTCAGTGCAAAATGAGGAAATGAGTGCTGATTTTGCCAGAGATGGGCAGCCTTTATCCATGTGTACAAGTGCTTTAAGGCACGTCTGTTTGTTTTTTCAATGTACAAACACTGAGTCGTGGATACTGCAGGACTTTAATCAACAGACCTAAACTCCATAATTAAAAAGAAAACATAATATTGGAAGTCAATGACGTGACTCTTCTACAAATACACCCTGAATCTTTGTTCATTTGTTTCAATTTGTTCAGTGTGTACAACCCTGTGCTGCCTTGATTTTTGTCTAATCACGGGTATTTTCAGACTTTAAACGTGAAGGAAATATTGCTGTTTCTAAACTACTGTATATGAACAAAAATACTACGACACATCATGGCTACAGCTGTAAAATGTCCTCTTCATGCCGATTTGAAATCTAAACATTATTTCCATAAAAGAGTGATATTTAGCTTTTTGTAAATGGAATCATGTATTATAAAAACAATTCTCTGTAGTCTACATAAAGTGTAAATGCTAGACTTGGGTCTGAATTCTTCATTAATTCAAACCTGTTTCTGAGTAACGACACCAGCAAAGTGGTTTTGAGCGCTGGCCGTTTAAATGCACATGAGTCACGACAGGCCCCGCCCCCTTCAGGTTGTTGTTGTTTGGACAGTTTTTAATTTTGAACTACAACCACTGTACAAATGTTGTGACCTAAGTAGTTATAGATGTAACACATGAAGCAGGAATTAAAACGGGTCATAGAAATCCACTAAAGTTTTGACCAAATTAATATAAAGGTGGAGGGTTCAAATTTAAAGTTTATTAATTATTAAGGTCCAAATACATAAATAAATTAACCAAATACTGATAAAAGTGGGTTTAGTAAAGTATGACCCCTTTAAAGTTGGAAAGGTTTTTAGTTTTTACTTCAGGTTTTTGGGGTTTTGTTTGTTTTGAATAAAGAATAAACTCAAGCTTTGAAGACATTTGGATGGTGCATTCATGTAAAGTAAATCCCCATAAGCTAATACACACACACACACACACACACACACACACACACACACACACACACACACACACACACACACAATCTAATTACACCTTTCATCTCTTTAAGTCACATGGTCCCTGGTTGTACTAGTTATGCTACTTTAAAGTCATGCTTGTGTTGTTAGAGGCAGGTTGGTTCACTGCTGTACACACTGATAATCCTGTTTAATGTCACATTAATTTGTCAGTTTGGGTTTTAAAACTAGCTCAACTGGTTCATCTAAAGACTTACATTTCCCCAGAAAACCCAAACTTATACAATGAAATGATGGTTATCAACAGTTTAAGCTCAGGTGCAAGCTACATTTTGAAAATATACAATTCAAAAGTTCAAACCCCTTTCTTCAGACTCCCGAAGCCACGCCTCCAGAATACTGTTGTGTACAAAGCTTGTTCTTGAGGTCTCATGAGCACTGCACACTCTGACCACATCTGTCTAACATTACATTTCCTAGTGATTTATTTTTAATGACAAAACTATTTTTTACGGTGAACTTTACATCCTAATATTGCTAATATAACTAGCAAGGCCTAGTTTCATTTCCTCTGAACGCTTCGTTCATGCAGGTGCGGCGGTAAGAACAGGGGGGGGGGGGAGGGGGGCAAATGGCAGTTGAGTTTAATAGACACTCAATAATTTAGAGTGGGCCCTTAAAATGATTGGATATTGTTTCTTCAGTCCTGTCCGTTCCACAGGTGACTACAATTTATTTATTAATTTGAGCATTTAATTAATTGGTTAATTGGTTATATAAAAAAAATGCTGCAGAAAAACATGTTACACCCCACCATTAATTATCCTTACAAATGGTGAGTTCCATAAAACTTGACTTGTCATCATAAAAGACTAAAAGCAACACTGCAATTACAAAGGACACGTTAGACCTACAAACTGACATTAAGAAAGGGTGTGTGTGTGTGTGTGTGTAATATAATGTTTCTCCCAGTAAATTATACACTCGGGATCACCAGGCTAAGCATCACTGTTTATTTATTTAAAAGACATTTCTACACATTACAGCCAGTGATACTAACCATAATATTAATTTAAATATTAATAATTTAATGTTAGAGTCCTGCACAGCTCTGAATATAGATTTAAATATATGTATAATAAAGTGTAACTGTAACCTATAAATTTTTTTCCTATTAACTAACTCATAGTCAAGCGTCAAATCTTTATTCCACTTGTCACACTTTTGTAGATTCTGTCAGTAGCATTTATTTATCATTTAATATTTCCTGTCAACTTAACTTTTTAAAATGTATTTATTTATTTCTAAAAACATGGTGGCCCACCCATAGGCTTCACTAGTGGCCCCACCACCAGGCTTAGCAACAGTTCTGGGGGAAACTATGTATATAAAAGTACACACAAATTTGAGATTATTACATAAACATAAGCGGTTATTAAAAATGTAATTGTGGTGGTCGCAGTTTAAAAAAAAAAAAAAAAAACAGATAAAGGACTTTTGCTAGTTAATTATTTCAGTGACAGTTCTGGGCTTATTTCTTTAACTGAAGGGTACTGATGTTTGTGCTTGTGTCTATTGTGTTCTGTTTGGGTCCGACTACTGTAAATATTTCTGGTTTTATGTAACTGCTTTCACTTTCTTGACATGGATATCTTTTATAGCTGACATTTTTTTCCATTTACCTCCAGAGCTGTTGTGTTTCTTGTGTGTGTTGCTCATATTTCCTCTGATGCCATGTTCCCGTTGAAGTAAAAATATATTTTTTATGTCAATAAAGTTTTCTGTCTGTTGCAGGGCATGACCATCAAACCCCTGGTGGAGTTGCTGGCAGTGAAAAAGAAGCAGGAGGCAAAGCGCTCGATTAATGAGGAGATTCATACACAGGTACTGACCTCTTCTGTAGAAATAGTTTTTTTTTTTTTTTTACAATTGTTTTCTATCATTAACCCATAAAGACCCAGAGCTGCTTTTGTGTCAGTTTCCCCCAAAAAATCCTTTCTAATGAACTCTTTTCAACTGTTTATCACCATTTTTTTAATATCACCAACTGTATTTTGCAAATTTTGTGTAAATCAGGTAGTTTTCCTGTACAATATTTAAGTTACTGATGATGTAAATGTTAATAAAAGCTCAGACTAAACTCAAAAAGTGACTTAAAACATTAACTAAACATAAAATCAAGCAATTACAGCCACTGTCATTTGGGCTTTACTTCTGAATCAGTGTTGTAAAAGATAACTGTGTTTCCATGGTAACCGTGGAGCTTCTAAATCTCCCATATGATGGTAAACTGTATTTTACACCAATTATCTACAGTCTATGCATTAATAGGATTATAGTGGATCAACAGTTATTAATAATTTAGATCATTAGATGCTTTTGGTCTTTGGAGGTTTGGGTCATTATAGGTTAAAACTAAATAAATATGTAAATGACACTTCTACTTCTGGTCGACTTCTCCATAAATGTTGCATTAACTCGGATAATTACAAGAACCTTAAATGACCGCACTGAATCCTCACTTTGTTATGACATTTAAATGAACCAATCACATTTCAATACTCATGAATAATAACTACACAACCGTTTCATGCTGAATTAATTTTGGTGGGTGTCATTTTGCCTCCTCAGCTGTGGTTGTCACATGTCTTCTCCTTCTGAAATATTTATTTTCACTTCAAAATCTTGTGTGTTGCTTCCCTCTACTGGCTGTATGGTGGTATCTCACCTAATCCACTACATTGCAAAAATATATCCCCAATATTTTTCAGTGTGACCAGTTATTTAGAGATGTGTGCACAGTATTTAACCCTTTTACACCAAACCATAAAATGACCTTGACTTTTTTTTTAAAATTTCGATAATGAAAATCAATTTACTGCATGTTGTAATGGTGTAAAAACTGTTTAGGATGAAGAAAAACACAAAAATGGAATTAGATTTTTGAGTGTTGGGAGATAAAAAGAGTAAAAGAGATTAAATATTGTAGTATTTTATTATCACCCCAATCTGTGTATTTTATATTGAATTGATACAGTGTTTATTAACCTTAGCAATAATCCAAATAGTATATTTAGAGCACCCTGAAATCTGTCCTAAATATATATGTATATACTGCCTACTGATTACACTGCTTGTTAGATGTTACCTTGTATTTGTACATGTGTTATGACAACATACTGTATTTTTAATCTAATCTGATCTCATCTAATGTAATTTAATCTATTTTCTTGTGGTGGAATAAGGCTTCCACTAGCATTTAATAATTAGTTGTTTCAGATCCTATTCATCCTGTTAATGTGTATTTAATTTTGATTAGTTTTAGTAGCCTTGTATTTTATCTTATTTTGTATTTGTATTCTTTTACTACCTTTGTGCAGCATTTGGCGTTCTTTTACATGTACTATATAAAGAACCTAGACCTTGTAATGAGAACAAAAAGCTTGACAGTAATGGAGTCAATTATCCTAGAGACAAAGCTTTTTACTTTCCTTTATTGAAAGTCCTCCCTCCATCTTTATCTGCCACGTGTCCTCCTCCTCTCAATCACTTCTCATATTTCCTACTAACTAATTATCCAATCATCCGCTGGCTGTGGTTAACGCTCGCATCCATGATCGTTTGGCGAGGTTCAGAGTTATGTTTTGAAGGTTTTAATGGGCAGTAACACACACC
The DNA here is from genome assembly GCA_020466265.1 of Siphamia tubifer. Lineage (NCBI taxonomy): Eukaryota > Metazoa > Chordata > Actinopteri > Kurtiformes > Apogonidae > Siphamia > Siphamia tubifer. Next base: position 21,525,909 of record CM035798.1, read on the forward strand.
CACAGCTGCTTCTGGGGCTCAGCGGTGAGTCACCAGCACTGGAGGCTGGAAGAGCAGACTGTCCTAATGACATCTGCTCCATAAAACAGCAGGCAACAGACACTGCACACAATGACTCCTCTGTTCTTTTTACTAGGGCTACCTGAAAGAACTTAAACGCATGTTAAATCACGGCCCTTCTTATGTCAAGTGAAATGATGAACTTATAAATACCGACAACTTCTTCACTTTGTTCCAATGCAATAAAAAGCATTGAATCAAGAAAATATTATTTACGAAATTCGCAAGGATCTGGACATGCGATACAGATCACATAATGATCATGATGCTTTATATCACAATACTGTTAACAAGTTCCTTTATATAAATATATTAAAAAATGTAATTACACCACAAATATGCACACATGCCAAACCTATTTTATTTAATCAAAACAGGATCTAATGCTATGTCACAAAATGTTCCTTTATGAAGAATCTCAAGTAAAAGTTTGTGAGGAAAAATGTAAAAATGTCAACAATGTTATCCATCAACATATCCTTTATACATGTGCATTACACACAAGGTTACACAGAATTTTGGGAACAGGCCCATAATATAAAACATTTTTGGAATTTGGACCTAAAATAATTTGTAGAATATTACATCTCAGCCTATTATTAACATACAGTGGATCTGAAAGCAGTATAGTAATGGTAAAATTGTACTTAATTTCCTTTACAAACTAACTATAAAAAATTAAACGAGTTGCCAAAAATTGCAGTTTTGTCATTTCTACATTTACCTAATGGACTACATCTACAAAGGCAAAAATCATTATGTAACAAAAACAATATTGTTAAAATTGCACTTTTCTGGCTTTTCACGTTTGTTCAAGTTAATATTTTATCCTTTAAAAGATAGTTTGTGAATATAAATATTTAAATAATTTCATTTTTGTTTTTCATATTATACTAAGAGGAATATTTATAATTGTCATTATTTATAGGTTATTATGCTATTATTATTTTACTTGACATTTCTCTGTATGTGGAACCTGAGCTTGTGACAAACAGATATGGATGTTTTGAGGCAAGTACTATTTTATTTTTTATTTTTTTTTATTAATTAATTTAGCTTTTAAACCTCAGCCTTCTAGCATGTGACAGATACAGGCTGCCAATATTTCTGAGCTGATATTTACAGCCGATAGTGATTTTAAAATGTATTATTTTTAAAATTTTTGCTGTCAAATGATTAAAAAAAGATTTACTGGTAAACAAAAATTCTTACTACACCATAGAACTGTTGGACAGCAGTATCTCCAAGAACACGGAGGTGCCATGAACTTTGCCAATCAGTAAATCATGACTGGGGGGGAAAAAAAAGAGTAAACTGGCCAACATAACGGGACAATACTGATACAGTACAAGAAAAAAAAAGTAAATATCAGTCGCATATATCTGTTGGCTGATATACTATATCAGTCTATTATTAATCCATACCCTTGACTGTTAATGTCGAATAGAATAGCACTTTATTGTCATTGTAAATACAATGAAATGCCATTTAGCAGCATTGCATCATCACCATATCATAAAAACGATCTAAAAGATGACATAAAAAAGACAATAAATAGCTAATTAACATATTTCAGCAGGTAAAAGACATGTACGTACACACTATGGCTAAAATTTTTTTATTAAATGTTCAGTTCAATATTACAAAAAAGTGCTAATATATTCAAATATCTTCAGCTTAATTCTTCTGGATCAGAACCTTTGGCTGGTTTTGGCTCCCGGGCCACATGTTTGACACCCCTATGTTAAATAATACACGTCATCACCTTTGTCATGACCGCAGCCACAGAAAGCTGCTATTAAAATGTTTTTTTGTTTTTTTTTTGTACAGTGGTGCCACCCCACTATGGACTACCCACTGTGGGTGATGAAAATAAAGAATAACCTTTTGGAATGTAGAGATGGTCCTGCTGTTTGTCTGTGAGCTGTGACACTGCAGAGACTTGTCACCCACACCCCTGCAGTGTCGGGGAGTTTTTAAGCAAATCAATCACTTCTCACAAAGCGCATGCAAATTTCGTGGCTTTACTTAATGACTTGTTTCCATGGTAACGCCGCATGTCAGCTTGTCGTCTGCAGGATTAGTCTGAACACCATGGTGACCTCAGACCAGCTGCAGAGTCTGGGAAGAGAAATGCATGTGAACACGGATTCCTGGTTCTCGCTCTGGCTCGCAGAACCGGGGAACGTGTCCAATCTATCACCGGGCCAACGCCGCCGCCGCTGCCACTTCTGCTTCTATTCAGCCCGTAATTCACTTTCGAAGCTTAGTCGCCCACTGTTGTTGTTGGTAATGATGTTGGCGGTCTTACCTGGGAACGGTTTTGTGTTGTGAAAGGATGGCAGCAATGAAGCAAAAGGTACAAGATGCAGCTGAGTAATGTGTGAGTGTGATCCTAGCGTCCTGTAGTTCATCATCACTGACTCAAAGATGCTTTATTAATGTCAGTTCAATGGATGCACGGGGCATACAGATGACCGAGACACCGTTTGTCTCACCTAGGAGATGAAAAGCAATTTATTTGTTATTTTTTTTTATAAAGGCGTAAAAATAAAGTGAGAATAAATGAGCAGAGGTGTCAAACGTGTGGCCCCAGGTCCAAAAGTGACCCGCTGAAGTCCTGATCTGGTCGACAGGATGAAATGAAAGTGCCAAAATTACACTGATGATATTAAATGGAACAGGATCTAGTTATATTTCAAACTCACTGACCAGTTACGTACAAACTAGAACACTAAAGTCATCCAACGCCGGCTTACTAGTGACTCCCAGATTTATTACAAAGAAATTTGGGGACGCAGCCTTTGTTAACTATGCACCAAAGTTATGGAATACAATTCAGGGAAGCCAGCTCACTGAGTATATTTAAAACTAAATTAAAAACATTTTTAGGGAGATAAAGAATGGAGTCACAATTCTGACCCTTTTTTCTTTACATTCTTTATACTCTTTGCGTAATCAAATCTTAATATATTTCTGATTTACTCGATTAAAATTGTATAATGTATGTTCAATTAGTTTAGTAATTTTTTAAATTTTATAATACATGTACTCTTGTAATTTTATCTGTGATTTTATTATTTATTGATTTATTTCTCATTTATAATCAATTTATTTAGTTAATCAATGTGAAGCACTTCATTGAAATTTTATAATCAGTTTATTTTGTAGAATGTATTTTTCACCCTGTCTTAAAATTGTACTTTTTTTAATGAATGTGAAGCACTTTGGGCTACAGTGTTTGTATGAAAGGTGCTATACAAATAAAGATAATTATTATTATTATTATTAGCAGTTTATTAGCATTTTAGTTTAACACCTACAGACTAATGTGAAGTAAAAGTAAAATAATAAAAGGTTAAAGGTCTTTTTTTTATTATTACTTGTCCTTTCAACACAAAAGGAATAAAATAAATGAAATGGTGTACCCCCATATTAAAAGCAGTATAAAATCACTCATTATAAATAAGAACTAGCTTGCAATAAGTGAAAATAGTAAAGGTAGCAGCAACTTTTGATGTAATAAAATGAATTAAATACTAATGTATAAAGAATGTAAGAATGTATAAAGGATAAGTACACATTTTCTTCTCGATTAAATGTGAGAAAATAACATACCATTATAAAATATATCCATTTCGAAACTATCCTTTAACAATAAAATGTGAATAACTTGAACACGTATGAACAACCTGAAAAGTCTCAAGAAAATTGGGTGGAATTTTGTAAAGGATTCAATATAAGGTACATGTATAAATGACAAGTTGAGGCAAAATATTTTTTTAAATGGACCCATTTTTCTTGGTATAATTGTCTCCACATTTTTCACATCTATTTTATTTGGATAGTTTTTAATTGTCAAGGAAACTCGGGTCAATTTTAACAAAATTCTGGCTGTTATTAAATGTTTTGTGCATTTTTAAATCCTCTTATCTGTAAGTTTTGTTCTTAAAAAAACAGATGTACGGTAATATTTTTTAAAATTCTGACTTTAGTTCCAATTTCTGCCCGTTACCAAATGCTTGTGTAACATTGTGTGTAATATACATGTATAAATGATAAGTAGAGGCATAATATTATTCAAATTGCACTTATTCTTAGTATGAAATGTCCATTTTTCCACCCACTCTACCAGCTTAAGGTGATCAGGGAGCCTTTAATCCACAGACTGATTCCCCCTTTGACCAGGACAGTAGACTTTTTAATACTTCTGCATAATTTATTGCATATCGGGTATACTTACAGATGTTTTATCCTACTATTTTTAGCTCATGTATTGTATGTATGATTGTAAACAGTACATCTGCCAACAGTGCTGGGTAAGTTCATTTGAAACAGTAATTAATTACAATTACTAGTTACTTCCCCAAAATCGTAATTGCGTTACTAACTTACTCCACTAGCAAAGTAATTAGTTACCAGGAAACGTATTTTTGTGTAACTTTTCTTTCTTTTTTTTGCTTAAAAATGTTAAAGAAATTATAAAAAAAAAACAGTTAAACAGGGTATTCATCTTTGTTCTGTGATGTTACTGTGGATGTGATTTAAGATGCTTCCTTAAAAACACTATCAAATGGTAGAAGTTAAGCAACCTGCAATAGATTATAAACAGGAAATACATTTTAAATACTGAAAATGTCATATTCGTTGAAAGTTACTTGAATTTGTTCAAAAGGTTAATATTCTTTAACTTTGCATTTAAATATTCAGGTGAACAGATAATGGTGAAATAATGTCTGTAAATTCTTATTCTATTATTATTAGTGGGAAAAAAAATAATACAATGATGTCTGTATATTCTCTATTATACATTTATCTACAGGAATTCTCATCAACAACAACTAATGTTATAATCATTTGAAGTGTATACACCCTTTATATTAAGATACAGAAACTTGCTTAGAAAAAAAATGCCAAAGAGAAAAGCTAATATTAATAATGCAATTGTTATTTTTAACAAACGGAGCTGAAATGCGACCTTATGACTTTGTGCTGCCATCATCTGTGTGTGTATTTGACTAACCCTAACCCCGCCTATCCAACTTCTTAGCAAATCACGATCGATTTCTTTCTTTCGATTAATTTTTCTTTCATTCTACACTGAACTAAATCCCAGTTTGGTGCAAACATATGTGGCACTAATGTCTTTTTAAAACTCCCAGTTGTTGTCTGTACCTGGGGCACACTTACGCCCCAATTCACCAAATTGTAACGTATCACATTATTTCCCAAGTAACAGTAATGGTGACACAGTTATGGATAAAGTAATTAAGTATTTACTCGAAATGTGGCTGCGTTAGTAATGCCGTTATACTGTAACGACGTTCCAACGTGTCTGCCAATCACTACCAGTTATGATGTAAGGAGGTGCATCATGGGACAAACAGCAGTAGATATAACAGTAAAAGTTAAATTTTGTATAAACATAACTTTTAAGTGTGTATCTTTGTGTTTTTCCACTAGTTCCTTGACCATCTGCTGACTGGAATTGAAGACATCTGTGGACACTACGGACATCACCACTGGAAGGACAAGTATGAATCTACAAAATAATGTGAAATATTACAGTACTTTCCCTACAGGGTTTTATGCTCGGCCTGAAAAAGTCCAATCCGGTATTTGGAAGAAAATAACCAATTTGAGGTTGTCTAAATAATAACAATAGAGCGGAGCTGGGAATAGAAAATAGATTGACTTGCCAATATCACCCCCATCCTCACACTCAATTTTGAAGCTGAAAAAGCATTGTGCGTGTCAGAAATGAAATTGTCTTTCTATGTCGCACTTGACAACTTGACTACTTGTAGAACAACCGCTAGTGATGCAGATTGAGTGTCCGTCCTTGAGCGAGAAAATGCTCGTATTTCGACTATTTGGCTCTAAAGGCATTAGAACGTCCTCAGAAGTCAAAACAATATAAAAGTTGTGCTCTGTGGGTGAGACAGGACATAACATAGAAGTTACATGTGATTAACCCTTTAACCTCTGACACATTAGCGTCTGGTTCAGTGTCGTAAACGCTGCTGCATGTGTTTGTGTTCCTTTTCTTCAATGTGGTTTGGTTTTAGGATGTGTTTTAGGGTCAAAACAGGTGGAATAAGAGAAAAAGGCAAATAGAGGAATTTAAATTTGATGTGTTTTTACTAAGTAAGAACTCAGGATGTACATGAACTGTGACCTGGAACACACTGAACAACAAGATTTTGAAGTTTGATCCAGTCATTTAGTTTTTGTAATAATGCGTTCGTAATGTGGTACCAGCTCGACTTGACTCAGCTCAACCTCTTTGTAGTTTCAATGTGAAAAAGGACCTGGAATCTGGTTCAATATCCCCTCTGCGCAGTCCAAACAATACTAAAATATTATGTATAAACCTACACTAATTGATCCAATGTTATCTCTGTGAGCCACTGGTTTACAAAATACAGATATGGAAGTTGACAGTAAATATAGTGATACATTAATCCTCATGACCAAAATTCAGATGGGAATGTGAATTACCTGACCAATTATGAACAATTTGAAATATCTAAAGAAAATTAAGCACAATTTTAACCATTATCTGCTTCTGTTATTAAGTGTATAGTGCTTTTGTTGATAAGATGTAATATTGATAAAATTTTTCTTAGTTTTTTGAGGTTATTCATATGTTTGGATAGTTTACAAAAGTATTTTCATAATTTAATGGATTCCTTTTGCAGTAAAACAAAGATAAAAAATGTAATTGTTTTATTTATAGGTTATTATAGGTTATTATCATATAACTGGTCCAGCCCATTGGTCATTAAATCGTACTGAATGTGGCTCCTGAAAGAAAATACGTTTGAGACCCCTGATCTACATGATCATCAAATGGAATATAGAAAAATACCTGATTTTCAGTCAAATAAATGCAACATATGTTATAATAAATGGTGATAAATCACTTAAGAAAGGGAAGAATGATATTGGGAACTGACATAAACGTAACAGTGGATCTTTATGGGTAGAAATGCTCACACTGTGGAGCACTATATAGATACAAACATAATGGCAGATAATTACAGCATTAATTATGGAGGATCTCTTAATTCCCTCCTTTAGTTTAGTGTCTTGCTCAGTGTGCGTCATGTCCCATTTTAACCTCTGCTTAATATTATCTCTCCAGACTAAATCGCTTCAATAAGAAATACATAAAGAAGTGCCTGATCGCAGGCGAGCGCTCCAAGGAGCCGCAGCTCATCGCCTTCTACCACAAGATGGAGATGAAACAGGCCATTGAGCTGGTGGAAAGCGGAGGGGGAGTCAAGCTGCCGACTGCAATGCCCTCCACCGTTTCCATGCAGTAAGTGCCACATGTTCAGTCTGAAGGAACTACACTCACTAATATCTCACACAAGTCCTTATACTGTGGAGCTGTCACTGTGGGCCCTCACCGTCTGTTTGCACTTAATAAGACACTTACTATGTTGACACTGAGAATCATTTAAAAGGGCTCATATTTAACTAAACCCACTTTTATTAGCCTTTTGTTCCATTCATTTGTGTATTTGGACACTAATAGTTCATAACCTTTAAGTTTGAACCCTCCAAGTGCTGCAAAGATATTGTATGTTTGTATTAAATTGGGCAAAATCGAGTAGATTTATACAACCTGTTTTAGTTCCTGCTTGATAGTTATGTCACAACATTCGCACATATAAGGTCAAGACTTGTGATGAGCATTTCTGCGAGTACGATGTCATTGTCAACAGCAGCAGTTGTAATAAAATATGAAAATAGGTCCAAACTTTGAGCTTAAAATGTTCAGTTGTCAGTTGTATTAACAAACACAAGTGGCTGTACGGAACAGAAAGTGGAGTAAAATGTATACTATATTATATTATAATATTATACTATGATTAAAGACTAAGACTACATAAGTATGGCACCCATCAAAATAAAGTGTAGACTGTTCACTTGGATTTGAATTGATGCCAAAACACATCAATGGCAGTGAATGAGTTAACGGGCCACAGCTCAACACGACCTTTCTGGTGTCATTACTCAGACGTAGGGTTGAAGATGGAACTGTGGAGGTGAAGTAATGAAAGATTCAGATTCAAACGGAGTATTTACAGTTTATGTAGACCACAGGGAAATGTTTGAAAAGGCATATTTCCAGTTAAAAAAAAAGCCAAATACGTTACATCACTTCTTTAAAGGAAGGGCGACTTGGTTCTACTTAGTTTCACCTCTTATTGATAATTTTATTTTTTTCTCTATTTTTTTTTTTTTTCTTGTTTCTTTTCCATTGCTCATGGGTCCAAAACTTTGCTGATAATCACTAAATGTCAGTCAAAACAGAAGTGTATAAAGTCAGTTTTTCCATTAATATTTTGCAGTTAGTTGTGGGTTAATATCCTACTACTTTATTAGGAACATCTCACAGAAATGGGAAAACTGGTAATTCCAAGCTGAGTGAGTTGGAATTAGATGAATTTTTATGTTGTAAAACTGCTTCGAATGTATCAAAAGCTGCAAAACAAAACTCAGTATTTGCACAGTACCGCAGTGCATAATCTAATTGTCATTTTGTTAAAATGGAAACTTTGTACATTTCAAGAGCTGGTACCGAAGCCAATGCTCTATCATTATCTGCACTGGTATCAAAAGCTGTTCAACGATACCCAGCCCTGCGCAGGATAGACATTTGATGTGCCCATGTGGCTTTCATTTCTTTCCACCGGGCTGTTGTACACATTGATAGTCGTAACTTTTTCCTGCCTGTTTCCCAGGAACATTCAGCCCAAGAAGCCTCCTCCTGCTAAGCCTGTGGAGAGAGCTCTGCCTCAGCTGCCCAAAGGCAGAGAGGAGGAGATCAGGAAGATCCTCAGGAGCAACCTGCAGAGGACACGGCAGAGGGTAAGGCTGGGGTTTGAGTGCTATTGGCTAAAGCTTATGGTCGGTCATTGTGTAGAACAGTAATCTGATTTAGTTTATTTTCTATAAGATAACTCACAAAAGGCATATTGGCAGTCAAAGTCATGTTGTTTTCACTTTTGCTGAGAGCAGATCGATTTAGTACCACTTGTTCCATATTAGCTTGTCTTGTATTGATGGGCCAGAGTTAGAATTAATCAATATCATCAGTTATATGTCTGCTAATGGTCGCTTTGAGCCGTATAAAAGCAGAGAAAAACATGTCTCCTTGATTTACAGTCAGAGGATTATGATGTCATTCTGTAATATTATTGTAAGGTAGCCTAAGTTAGTGTAGTATTTTTGTGGAACATCTCAATTTACCAGGAATTGCATCTGTCCGTCCTTTCATCTGTCCAAGACTTATGTCCATACAACACTATTCATGCTTTTCAAATTCAAAACACTATCTTTACAACTACAAAAGGTGCAGTGTACACTTCAATGGCTGAATGTTTTTTTGTTGTTGTTTTTTTACACATTTTCCTTCAGCAGGATACTGAAATGACCCAAGAAAAAATTCTGATCGGTTATTGCTTTATATTATCCTCATTATCATGTGCAACAATCTTCAATATATTGTAATTTCTACCAAGACTTCTTGTCTACTTGTGAATAGAATAGATCTTTATTGTGACTGTTCCAAGAAAAAAAAATAAAAAAATCAGTTTAGCAGCATAAAAATGTCACATAAAATAAAGACAAATATCGCCAATGTACAAAAAGTACAATATTACACATACAAATACTACTTAAAGTACTAGCTAACTATACTACATATAAGAAATGTGTACATATAAGGATATATTAGATTCTACTTTGTCATTGCCCTTGTACAAATATAGAGCAATGAAGTAAATGCACAGTACACATATACTGAAAATCATATATATATATATATATATATATATATATATATATATATATATATATATATATATATAAAATGATTTATAATATGTACATTGTTGCCAGGTGAGGGATAAGTAGTCCAGATCACCTCTGAACTACTTATGTGGGGTGGGGTGTTGGTAATATATACAGGTAATAATGGATATATAAAAGGTAAAGTTAAAAACAATGTACATGTGTTGTGTTTATTGCACAGGTTGGTCAGTCTATCATTTATAAGTTGTGTATTACTGAAGAACTGAAGAATTTGTTGTTTAGTGAACCTTGGCTTTTATTTATTTGACTGTTTATTTTGCATCTATTTGTTTGTGTTCTCTCAGCTGCGCTCATACAACAGACACACTCTGGTGGCGGATCCATACGAGGACGGCTTCGGTGATTTACTTCTAAAGAAACAAAAGATGATCGAGTTGGAGAAGAAGGTATGACTGGCCATGTTGATAAATAAACCCTCATTCAGTCTGACACCAGGTAACAAATGAGAGCAGGAAAAACACACCACATACCTCTAATGTCACACAAAAAACAAACACTGGTAAACCTGGGAAATTATTCCAGTCGTGAAAACAAGGGGGGAAAATGTCTAAATGTCCTGGGAAGGGTTAAGTTATCCTGGAAAATTATTCATCCTCCCCCTGCCTTGTGACCTCATGTACCTAAACGGAGATGAAACATAGGAAATATAATATAAAAAAATATAAAATTTCATTATTAAATTCATAAAAAAATTTTTTAGCATTAACAGAATACATGCAAGCCCCCCCCCCCCCCCCCAAAAAACAAAAATATTTCGCCCCCATTCCCATCATAAATAACTTGACATATTTGTAGCATATATCTATATTAACATTTTAAATACTTGGACTGAATCTCATTTCACCACTTACCACTTCCCCTCCATTTTGCGTGTCCACGTGTAGGGGTAGGGGCGTCTCAATTCACGTTAAGGCAGAGGGGTAGGGGGAAGGGGAAGGACTTTATACCCCTTTAAATGGAGATTTTCCTGAGGCAGACTCCAAACGGAGGGGTATGAGAAATTTCCCAGAAAACAATGCGAATCCTTTTAAAAATGGCGGCATCTACGAAAGAAGTTGACAAATGTAGTAATTTGCCGTAATTAACAGTTTTTAAGTTGTCATAACTGTTGTATTGTATAAAGTTTGACATTGTTGCAATGTGTAATGGTCATTTTCTCCATAAAACGCACACGAAAACAAGTCGCAATTTATGTAAATGTGGTGTAATCGGTCGATGCAGAGCACTTCTCTGATTGGATGCAAATATTAGTAAAAATATCTACATATCCCAGGAGAACGTGACAACTACAGCAGCAGACATGTTTGATTACTTCTGGTTAAAGTTGTCGTTTTTGGTTATGTAACAACTGGCAGAGTGAACTGATGACGTCCCAATTCATAGGGGTTGCTTTTCAAGCCCTACCCCTCATACCTCCATTTGAAGGGGTAGGGCTAAGAGGTCAGCCTTACTCTTGTCCTTAGACTTCAAATTGGAACAAATGAACAAAATGGGCCTAAACCAAATTAAAATAAACCCATTCAACAGTATTTACATTACAGAACCAAAATGTGTGTGAAAATAAAAACAACGTACATCCCTGGTGGTGTTACCATGGGCAACAGTTAACCATTAACAGAATAAAATGACATTACCAGGAACAGATTATCATATATTTTACAGATGACACTGGAAACAAAAGGCTTCAAATTGCAAAGTTTATGTGTGTAATTAAAGTTAAGTGTTCTTTTGTCCAAGTTAACCCCTTCCTGTGCCCTAATTAAAAATTAGTGTGTTTCTGTCAAGTCTGAAAATGTCCTGGAAAGTAATTTCAGGGGAAAGAGTGGGAACCCTGGCAACATAAGCGACTACTCCTCTCATTTCACACTGTGCCCATAATAAGTAAACAAGCCGGGCGGTTAAATAATTTAGCATAAACTACGTGATGCTTTGTGTTGTGATTAGACGTGACCTACAGCAACTTAAATTCATTTTCTCGACACAAATGACGACTGATTTATTCGTGCGCTTGATTGGCTTCAATACAAACTCTCATCTCATGAGGCTGTAATTAGAAAAATGAAAAGTGACTCATCTGAGGTAAATCAAAACTGCGACGCTGCTGTAGACTTGAGAGGATTCCTGCAGAGACTAATACACCACTGTGTTACTTTAAAGTTTCTCCCAGACACTAATGAATGATGACTCGGTGGATGGAAGTGCTTTAGTTCCTGGCTCTAACTCACCAACAGTAGATGCAACAGAAGGCAGAACATGTACTTCAGTTAAGCTTTATTCAATAACCGTGGTGTTTCCCGATGCAGGATATGTAGCCGTGTTTCGATCATTGCGCTAAACATTACAATGAAACATCCCTGTTTTCTCAGATAAAAGAGATGAATAACTACCTGACGGTGCCTGCTGCTCCTCCCGACTCGCCGACCATGTGCAGAGCCAGACTGGCCTCAGGTAAACACATCCATCTCTGTTGTTTCCAAATGCTAACATGCACAAACTCCACTTCATATACCATAAGATACCATGTAGAACAATAGGACGGCTCTGATGGGATTAACCCTTTATAGGAAAGACTGCAGATTGAAAATTTCAACCTTAGTTATGTCCTCCAATCATACACTAAGACATTATTTTGTGATTTTTTTTTTTCTTTTTTGTATTATCAATGACGTTACTATGTTTGATCCAATACCTGTAAGTGTCCCAAAAAATAAATAAATAAATAAATCCAGAAAAACTAGGAATGTCCTGATCCAATCTGGCATTTTTTTAGAAGATTAGATCAGATTTAGTCACGAGATTGGGCATCAACAAATGTCCTGCTCCTTCAAATTACAGTTCCCAAAGTCAGGAACAAGGAAATTTAGCTGCACATCAGCAGGACGACTACAGGAAGTAGTGTCACGTCTAAGGTTCATTGCCACTATGCGCGTACTTGTCAGAATTTTCGTGTTCGTTGATTGGAAACGGCAAAGATGAGTTTAGGGTTCACATGGCCTCAGGTCACAAATGAAATATGAAAGCCAGCGCTGGTCCAAAGAGCCCCGAATGCCAGGTGTGGTTCACAATCACCCTCTTTGGTGACTCCACCCCGAACAAATGGGTTGGACTTCATGATATCATCGTACTGACGACCTGACCTGACCCATGAGCAAGTGATCTGCACATTGCTAACGGCATGGACCACCCCCATGTAATCACTGGATGGATCTGTCCAATGGTGCACTACAGTACTGGCAAACATATGTGCCAAAACTGACCCCCACCCCCAAAGGTTCTAATTTTGATCCACAGTATGACGATGGAAAGTGCAAAAATTACTCTAAACTTATTAAAAGTCAAAAGTGTCATACTTGTTTTAGTTCACTTTCCACATTTAGCCCAATTGTAATCTCAAGTAAAATAATGGCATAATATATAAATGACTCCAAATTTAAATAAAAATGTAATTGTAAAAAGTCGCCATCAAAATATTGGCAAAACTAATCCAAAAAAAAAATTGAATTGGATCCATATTGTAACATCACTAATTAGAACACTAAAACATAAGTGCTAATTCAGACCCCTGTCCACATCCACATTATCTATTTGAATATCATTCCCCACATTAGTACCATTACTTCATGGTACCTAACAAATAACAAAGCAAGTACCCTCACTGTCCATGCAGAGGTGGACCATACAGACCCTGTAGACCACATTGGACATTGAACTATTGCTGTCACCGGCTCCTTTTACACAGAGATCCTGGAAAAAAGGTGACATGGTGATCACACCTTTTTTCCCACCATTGACTGTTTTCCACAGAGGTGACACAGGCTTCTGGAATCAAAGGGGTGGTGTCACAGTGCAGCATATAGTGTGAAGTATCACTGCTGTGTCAGAAATACCCTGAGTGCAGCAGTGTTGCTAACCTCTGCAGAGTCAGACCACTTCCACAAATGTTAGCACAGACAGTCGTACACCTAAAGTGATAATATTTTCATAGGTTTAAACATCTCCCCAATTAGACCTCTTTCTGGTTGTATATTTTTGTTTACTCTATACAGCTCATTTTTACCCCCCCAGCACAGGGCAGGACAGACAGCGGCCGTATACGAAGGCACTGGCATGGATTCTGCAGCAGCTGCCCTGGGTGTCACACTATGTGCCATGGGTGAAAATGGCATGTAGCCATAGCAACAGTGGCACAAAGCCACAGTACCTACACTGGAAGAAGCCCAAGTCTTACCAAGTGTATTTTTCTCATTTCTAATCCAAATATCTCATCACACTTAAAATAAGATATAATCGCCTTAGAGAGTAACTTTTCAGTTGTTCCAATTACAGAAGCAAAAATAAATAACATTTTAAAAATCCTGAATTTTAAGCAAAAAAAAAAAATACGTTTTTAAACAAAAACAGTTACTAATGGAACAAGCAAAAATGATCTTGGTAAGATTTATTGAAGTAAGGTTTTCAAGATCTATTGTCTAAAACTAATTTCTTGTATCTCACTGAAAAGTCTTTAGGTGATACTATACTTTAATTTCTGGTCTATAAGCCTCTGCATTTTTTCCCCAACGCTGAACCCACAGGTCAAATAATGATGCAGCTAATTTAGCTAACAGAAATAGAGCTGCTGTATGTAAGCTTAGCATCATTGAATTGATTGTTGTGATGCAGCATGAGGTGTGGGTGTGGCTTATAGTCATGTTTGGCCAATACTCTGGAAACTACCGTATGTATTAATTTAAGTTTGAGATATTTTGACGAGAAATGAGAAAAATGTAGTTGGTAAGACCCCCCCCCGTCAAACAGAGTGAGGCGTGTTCCTTTTGCGTAGCATTCCAGAATCATGATCCCACTTTTATCAGGGCTCTGATGCTACTGTATGTACAGAAGTGTGACAGAGACAGGGTAAAGGTGGGTTCCACCATTTCATTGTTCCAGAATTGAGGCAAAATATTCCCATAACAGAAGTGCTGTGTAAAATATAATGTGTTCGTAAATGACCAAAAATAGTTGCTTGTCCGATTGTTCGGGTTCGCAAGGAAATGTCCTGTTCCAGCCGCAGTGATGCTTCAGTCAGATATTTCCCCACCAATGGAAATCCGTTTTACATGTCCGTCAGCATGTAAACCAGTGTGTGGTTTCATTTTAGGCAGAGATACTGATTTCAAACCCGCTCAGCAGAAAGAGAACAAAATCTGTCAAGGTATGTAGCGAGTGTAGAGGAGAGAAATGCATTATGGTAACCTGACAACATCCCTAACATGCATGTTTCACATAGATTGCTTTTTAACATTCATCAGTGATCATTATTATTGACAGTCGTGACTCTGTAGCATGATGTGTGTGATTGTATTAGTGTGTTTTTCAATGTGAAGCCCACCTCAGACCAAAGATTCACAATAGGATGACGGGGTTCTACAGGGTTCTACAGGGTTCTACAGGGTTCTACAGGGTTCTATGAGTTAGATTTAAGACTTTTTTAAAGAATACTTAAAACAAGATGGAATGCTCACTTCACAGTCCTTCCCTCCACTTGTGACAGCCAGGTTGAGAATGATCTTTTTCTCCAACCAGCCATTACTACATTATTACCTCCCTCTCACCCAGACTGGGGTTCTAGATTTCTAGTGACCAAGAATAAATCTGGTTTTAGAAACGGTAGGTCAAAGTTGAATTTTTTTTTAATTGAATTTAAAAACGATTTCCCATTTACTTATAATGGATGGAATTTGTCTGTAGCAACAAAACTATTGGTTGAACACAAACCAAATTGGGTTTTTAGATTACCAGTGACCCAGAATAGATATCATTACATTCTGGGAAAAGTAAGTCAAAGGAAATTTTTTTTTTATTATTATTATTATTAATTTTTAAAACACAATCGAGGGACAGGATTAAAAAACTGTTAAATTTGTCCTTCCTCATCCTTCATTTTCACTTACAAGTTGTCCCTTAACGTTATGAGTCACATGTATGATTAATAGCTGCATACGTGTTCTGTAAAGTTAGCAATAATTGGTTTCTAAATTCAATAGAACGGGTGGACTAGCGTTACTATCTTTGCACCTTGGACATTTAGATAAGATAAGATATTCTTTTATAGTAGTATACCAGTAGGGGAAATGCCATTTAAACTTCAATACAGCCAACAAAGTAATGACAGCAATTTTCATTTGATCCATTTTTTTTTTTTTTTGCTTGAATTAATACAAAAAAAATCTTAAATTAAGCAAAAAAAATAATCTAATGGAATAAATGAACATTATCTTGGTGAGATTTTTCAATAAGCTTTTCAAGATCCATGGTCTAAAAATAACTCACATTGTCTAATTTTAAGCGTAGTGAGATATTTTGACTAGAAACAGGAAAAATACACTTTGTTTTTGCAGTGCACACATACAGCATATCCTTCCCTGAATTATTGTGACACTATCACATGATCACTGCTGACGTGAGGACGTTAATACAACATTGTCCTTGTTGTTTCTGGTCACAGCTTGCGTTCAGTTAATCTTTGCCTTTTTATTATGGTATGGCTGATTACATTCACACAGGGCGAGTTTCCTTATTTGAGGATTCTGCAACAATTCCCAGGTGTTATCAGTCCATGTGGTCATGTGATATGTGTTTCAGGCATGTTAAAAATATCCAGTGGGTGGATCATTAGGGTTTTATGCTTTTATAACAGGAAGTTTGTCATTTTGTCTGTATTGTATTTGGACACCAGCTTTGGCACTGTTGTCTGAACCTATGATCAGTGAGTTACATTCAGCACAAGTTTGTACGAAGCAAAGTTCGACGGCAGAGGTCTGACTCATTTTCATTTAGGGGCCACATTCAGTCTTATTTGATTTTAAGTGGGCTAGATCAGTAAAATAATGTCATTATTTCTAGTATATTATGTAAACTCGAAATTTTTATTGCAAAAAAAAAAAAAAAAAAAGGACAATACTTACGTTTATAAATTATCCAAATAAAGATGTGAATAACCTGAGAAAAATTTAATTTCTTCAGAAACATTTTTAATTTTAACAATATTCTGCCATATATCGTTTCTACATATAGATCACAAAGTCACTAAACACTTTGTAATAGAAGCATATTTTTTTTTCTTTATGCATTTTTTAGGCTGTTCATATTTGTCCACATTTTATTATTACAGGTTAGTTTGTCAATGTCAATATTTTTGTAATCGAAGACGACTGGAAAAGCATTCTGAGAGCGCAGACCTCTGCCAAGGTAGACCCCCTGGATCACCACCAAAATCTAATCCTTTCCAGATCTCCACATTACCAACTTACCATGAAAATTTCATCAAGATCCATCCATAACATTTTGAGTTTTCTTGCTAACTAACAAACAGACAAACTCCTCTTTGGCAGAGTTGTCATTTTTAGACATAATGTTTTTTGGTTTTTTTTCCACATAGGAGCAGAAAATATGAAGTTATTATATTTTTGTAGGTAATTCTGTTGTTATTTGACTGTAGATATTTGTCTGTTTGTTGGAACCTGAACTAATATGTTTTTCCACAGCCTTGACTGTGGAAATTGTGCACTTGGTGTACAGCTTTACCATTAGCTTTAGACATCTTGATAAACTAAACGTAAAAATATTAAATCCTAAAGATGGTGAAAACTCTTCTCATCATGAATTTTTGGTCTGAAGTGGGTTTAAGTGGAAATGTTTCAGCATGTTTCATCATAAATCATGTGGCTTGCTTTTAGTTTTTTTTGTCTTTTTTTCAGACGGCATTCTTCTTCCCTTGTACTTTGTATGTTTGTGCACACACTGCAAAAAAAATGCCCTGCTAGAAATAAGCCTAATATTCCTAAATGTAGTCAAATGTGTTTATATTTAGCAAAAGAAAAAAATCTGCCAAAAGGGTAAGAAAGTTATTCTTAAAAAGAGTGTGACACGAAATGTGTCATCTAAAATAAAATCATAATGTGCCTCATATCCAGCCAAAAATTAGATACATTTAGCAAACAGTGCTTAGTACAAGCAGTAATATCACGCTCATTTAAGACAGAATAACTGTAAATGAGGGGTTTTAGTCTGACTGAGCTGGTCATAAGAACTGAAGCCTGAAAATAAAAGGAACAAGGAGAAAATAATTCTTAAAATAATCATTTGATTCTCTTGATTGAGCTCAAAATGATCACTCCAACCAGCAATTAATCCCAGGTCTTCTACATTGGAGTCTGATGTGTTACCTACTGAGGTAAATGTTCATTGTGGGGTCATGTGACCAAATGGCTCCTCCTTATGGAGGAGACATGGACGTCGATGTTAAACAAAAAAACACCTCTGAAACAAACTAATATGCTGTATATTCTGGACTATAAGCCACCACTGCTGTATTTAAAAATATATATATATATGTAATGTACAAGCCACAGATATCTATGTTGAAAAATCAGATATTTACTGCATGTACAGAATGATTTTGAACTGTAAATGTAGTTACATGTATGTACCTGAACAGTGCCTTTTAACACGGCAGCAACTGTGTCGATTAAAACGGAACCAAGAGCAAAAAAAAAAACAAGAAAAATAACCAGTGTTTTCCAGTGGGTTCAGGACACCTGCTGTTATGTTTTTTCAACTTTTGGCATCACATGACCTCTTCCCATTATGACCTCCAACATGTCACCATACATTCATTGATGCTCAGCTTGCGTGCAGCAGTGCAGTTTCCTTCCTGGATAAAAAGATCGATAACCTTCATCTTAAAACTTGCATCACATGAACGTCTTCACGTGTGATGAAAGGGTGAGGGTTTGAAAATAATGAACAGTTGGTCATTTGTCGTCCGTGTTCTGTCTGCTAAAGGAAAAGTAGTGTATTCTTCTTTGCATTGATTTTTTTCTTGGTAGTTTTGATTCTAATTCCAGTTACAGCGCCCCTAGTGGTGGAAGAAAAATCCACAGAATAGCCGCGCCTTCGTATAAACCTCATGGTTCAAAACAAATGAAAAAAGTAGAGGCTTATAGTCCAGAAAATACGGTACTTTATAACTGTACGTCCCATCTCAAAAATTACAGGTGATACTTGTCGAAAATGTCATGAAAAGTCAGAACTGAATAAGCAGGGATTATTGTGTCGGACATTTTTACTGGTCATAGGAATTTTGGAGACATTTTTCAAATTAGCCAAGGGTCGTGTTAAACTGTTATTTTTATTGTTTTAAACCTGCAAATAACAATGAGTGGGTAAAAAAGGTACCTCCTGTACCTCCTTACAATTAATTATGTAAATTGAGAAGTTGTAAAAGTGATTTTAGTCTTAAAATAAGGCGAACATTCTGACTTTTTTGCTGAGATAATTTACTAAATAATCCTGTATCTTGTTACTAATAAAAATCTGTCTTGATATTAAAAACCTTCAGGAAACATTTTTTTCTCTCTCGGTTTCTCTTTTTTTTAATGACAATTGTTGTTTAAAAATGTATTGGTAAGCTCTTCTATTTAGTTGAAAAATAAGACAAATGTTCTAGAAATTAGGCTTTTTTTCCACTTAGAAATCCTTTTTTGCAGTGTGTTGATGGACCATATGACAGACGGTACACTGCAAAAATCTAAATCTTATCAAATGTATTTCTACACATATCTTTGCACAAATATACCATCACACTGCAAATCAGAAGAATAGAATAATTTATTTTTAATGATAGATCTGGAAAATCTTAACAAAATACTTTTAATTTGTTCCATTTGCAGATTTTTTTATTCTATTTTTTGGCTTGTATTAAACAAAAAAATAAAATAAAGTTTTGAATTAAACAACAAAAATCTGCCAATGACACAAGTGAAAATTATATTGGCAAGATTTCTTGAACTAATATTTTCAAGATCTATTGTCTAAAAATACGTCTTTATCTCATTATTACTCTTTAGGTCAGAGGTGTCAAACATGCGGCCCAGGGGCCAAATCTGGCCCACATAAGGGTCCAGTCCAGCCCTTTGGATGAATTTTATAATAAGCAAAAATTACACTAAAATATAAATCATTTTGGTTCATGGTTCACATTCAGACCAATTGAATCGCATAATAAACTATAAATATTCTTTTATATTATTTTTTTGTAAATTGATTTTTTTTTAATTTAGTGACATTAAACCTATAATTTCACAGATTTCCAAATCTCAATAATTAGAACAAATATGAAAAATTTAAAATGTTTTCAGAGACTAAGTACAACTTTAATAATATTCCACCTATTACTTTATATTTAGTGTATCTGTAGATCCAGTGTGATCTATAAGTTAGAATATATATGTGTAAATGTTAAACTAAAGCTTCATATTGTTTTCATAATGAAAATTTTCCCTTTTTTTTGCTCTAAAACAGACAAAAATTTGGAGTTGACATTTTTTTTTTTTACTGGTTTGGTCTACTTCAGATTAAATTTAGCTGATTGTGGCCCCTGAACTAAAATGAGTTTGACACCCCTGGTATAAATGATGATATCTTGTTTTACATGTGATGAAATATTTGGACTAGAAATGAGTAAAATACATTTAGTAAGATTTAGATTTTTTTTTTCCAGTGCAGGCAGAAGGTCCATGTTAATAAATGTCTATAAACTAAATCTACCGTCCCTCCCTGTAGATCCCCAGGCGTACAGTATGAAGCCACCCTCGGGTGACGTGCCCACCATCCAGGTGGACCTGGCCTCCCCTCAGTCCCCAGACTCGGTCAACCTGCTGGATGAATTAAATCGGGCTGACAAAGAGAAGCAGGGCGAGGACCAGGGCCTGACGATGAGGGCTCCATCACGAGAGGGCGGAGCTACCAAACCCGGGGAGGCTGAGGGCTCCAGGGACCAGCAGAAGCTAACGAGGTGCCTGAGCGACCCCGGACCCAGCGCAGACGAGGAGGAGGACGAACCCTTCCTGCCTTAGGACGACCCGTCGGACGAGGAAGGGGGTCAGTCGGTTAGAGAGGAGTGGTCTTCTGCACCGCTCGGCTCTAAACAATCTCTTTTGGTCCAGTAACCAAACAAGCCAAAACTGCTAATGCTGTACGAACCCTGAAAACCGAGTGCAAAAGGAGATTACCCCAGAAGAAAAAGAGCCATTAGTTTATCGTCATTGCTCTTTATTTTTTTAGACAGGATTCAAGTGGCAGTCGCTGCTTCTTTTTTTTTTTTTTTTTTTGAAAGAGTGGGGGTGAGGTTGGGGGTGGGGTGGGGCGGTGTACTCAATAGTCTGAGACATTCAGGAAAGAACTATGCATTACCAAAGGTTTGGACTGTTTTAGTATTAGACAATGTCATTTTTATTTTCTGCTCAGACTGTAATTTGGGTTCTTAATGATATTCGTGTTTGTGTTTCCATGTTTAATTCTGTCTGAAAAGCTGCGTTCTCTCAGACATTCTAGCCCTAAATGTAATCAATGAAGAACGCTACTCGACTCTAAAGTAGCTTCGACTTTTTAACATCGCACTTTGACTTTAGTGTTTAGGTTGAAGCGTCTCTCACTGAAACTGTTCATTGTAGAACATAGATGAAATTGCTGGATATCCAAACATATATATGTGTATATATATATATATATATATATGTAGTGTAGCTAGTTTAAAATCTTTTTGCCTTATTTCATGTCTGATCTTTTCACTTGGTGCAATTTAAACGTCTTTGTCGAGGGAAAAAGAAAAACACTTTAATTTCAGGGGTACTAACATCTGTCTGTGATCAGGTGTCAGATGTTCTGTTGGATTTTATTTGTGGGATGTAGGTTTGATTAAAATGGAAGTTTTGTTTTTTTTCACTGTGTTAAAAGAACCACAGTTGAGATTGGGAGCGAGTCATGTGGACGTCCTCGCTGTTGTCAGATGACATTTCGTATGTCATTGCTTAAAACACACAGTCTCATTTCAGTCGGTTTTATCCTGGGAAGTTGAGTGTTTGTGTATTAAACGGGCAGTGATGCAGCACAGATGTTCTGATGTCAGTTCGCTAATTGAATCTCCATCCCAGACTTGAAACCACATGTTCTGTCTTTCTTTCTGTGGAGCTGCGTTTTGTTGTTTTTACCTTGATGTTGAAAACTCCCTTTAAAAAGTTACTGAGATATGAGGTATGGAATTAAAGTAAATGTCTTAACTGAACCATCTTAACCCTAACTTTGAAAGCATTTATGTTTTCTGTTTGTAGACCACTACGATTTCGTATCATTTCAGTTTCATCTTTTCTATTATTCAGGGTTATCTCACTAATTCTCTTTTACCCCATACATCATTGTTCTGTATCTTAAAGCTTCAGTAGGCAATTTGTTTTAGGCAGTGTCACGAAAAAAAATCACTTTCACCCTTTTAATATGTTGTAATTTAAGAGATTTGGGACAAAACTAAATATCTGAACCTCTTCTTGGTTCTGCTTTTGACAACCTGGGTGACCGAGAATTTTGAGTAATTGATAGAGGGAGTGATTGACAGGTGTAATGACCAATTGAGGCCAAGATGTCACACTGGAAAAAAATCTAAATCTTGCCAATTGTTCTTTTCTGATTTCTAGTCCAAATATCTCCCCACACTTGAAATAACACATAATCACCTAAAGATTAAGGGTTCAATAAAATATAAGTACTTATTTATATGTGTATATATATATATATATATATATATATATATATATATAGATCTTGAAACGGAACGTAATTACAACCGCCAGAGATTATGGTTTTACCAGCGTTTATGGGTCTGTGTACAACATAGCTCAAAAACTTATGGATGGATTTTGATGAAATATGGAGGTTATGGTGGCAATGGGGAATAAACGATTAGAGTATTTTTTTTTTTTTTGGGGGGGGGGGGGGGGCTGCGCTCTGAGTGCTTTTCTAGTTTATATTTATTTCATTAGCAGATTTATTTATTTATTTATTTTTGCTTAATTTAAGACATAAACATCTGCTAATGGTACACATGAAAATTACCTTGGTAAGATTTCTTGAAATAAGATTTTCGATATTTGTTGTTTAAAAATAAGCTCTTATATCTCACTCAAAAGTTACTCTTTGGGTGATTATGTCTTATTTTAGGTGTGATGGGATATTTTAACTACAAATGACAAAAATATATTTGGTAAGATCTATTTTTTTTTTTTTTACAGTGTTGGTGTATTTTGTACATAAAGATGGATGTAATGGAGAAAACACATGTATGTAGATGCACATGGAATTAGTTTGTCATAAGCCACGCCCCCTTCATGTCAGTCTATGGACCAAACTAAAAACTCAAAATACACAGTTCATAGATTCGTGTAAATGCTACTACTGCTGTCTTTATGTAGAAATCAGCAGGGTTACTATTCATTAAAATATAATTTTTCACATTAATGTTTGATCACTTGATGATATAAACATCTTAATGACAAAAGGCAGCGTTGCACCATCCACCTGTCCTTACAATATATATGCATCAGACTAAAGGTGAAGCTGCAAGAAAAAGGGACGTACTTCCAAATTCGTGTTCACTGGGGATAAAAAAATCTAAATTTGACCAAATGTATTTGTCTCATTTCTAGTCAGAATATCTCAACACACTTAAAATAAAACAGAATCACCTGAAGGGGAATGTTTTAGTGAGATATAAAAATGTATTTTCAGACAATAGATCTGCAAAAATCTTATTTCAAGAAATCTCACCAAGCTCATTTTCACCTGTTCCATTGAGATTTATTTATATATTTTTTTCTTAAATTGCGCCAACAAAAAAATACCCCAACATGACAATGGAACAAGTCTAAAATAATCTTGATAAGATTTAGATGTTTTTTCCAGTGTTCATTTGTGCCTCCTGAAGCTTTTAAAGTAAAGATGGAACATCCATACATCTGTCTTCAAACCCTAGAGTGTAATCATGGCAAAAAAAAAAACCACAATGCAAATCTATGCACTGTAGATGTATAAAAGAAAATGTAAATTAATTATAACGCACTATATTTATGACTACCCTTTAAAACTGAATTCATATAATCTTGCAAGCGCGCAAAACAATGGAGCAGAAGTCGAAGCTTAACCTCTAAAAACGGGCATTAACCTCCAATAAAAACTGATTAAAAGGACATTTTTGCACTTATCAAGTGGACGTCAAGCTTATCTGCAGCCATGACCATAGAGTAGTTTAGCTCTTCTATACTGGACCATATATAGCTGTACAGTGTGTATAATATCTTGCACGTCTTTTTTTATCAGGCTGCTCTGCAAATTAGATTTTACAATGTTTAGTTTGTGGATGAAACACTTTCCAGAACCATATCCAAAAGAAGGTCTCAAAAACACACTCTACATTGTTTATAATCAGAGCAGCGCAAGTGTTTATATCCAATCAGAGGTCTATATAAACCTACAGGTATTCCTTTGACCTGAGTCACATCCACAAATAGACCTCAACGGATGAATTCCAGTCGTTCTGTGAAATGGCATTAGTGAGTCACTGTTCCAGTTACGGTCTGTTTTCTAGATGTTAGTGACCACTGAAGGCTTCCTCGTCCTCTTAAAGTATTGCCTTACGTTTAGAGGACTCGTGTTACAGCTGAGGGTGGACGCCACGAGGACTTGACAGCAGACTTGTTCATGTTCCTCGACTCGTCTTCTCTCAGAACTGTGGCTAAAGGGATACTTAGTCAGACCTGAGGTTCACTTACATACAGGACTGAGTTCAAGTTTTAGGTATTTTGACGAATTATTTCCATCAGTGTTTGGTGTGACCATAGTTTTTGCCCAAATCAGCATCAGATTTGCAAAGAGTCCAATGAGGTTTATACCGTAGACTCGAACTTCTCCAGATTTCCTTTTATTTTTGATCCGACAAGATGGAGGAAGAGTTGCCTGTCATGCAATAAGACCTACATTGGACAGGAAGAGGACGAACTTTTGCCACAAGAAAAAATGACCAGAGGAAAGATAGTTAGAAAGGGACATTATTAGGAAGACACTCACAGCACCAAGGAACGGGCAGAACAACGGAACATTAAATTGGCTTCAACAGATCACGACAAAAGATAAAACCAGTACATGGACTGGGAAGAACCCATGGTCATCTGCCCCAAAACCAACAAGTACCACTAATGGATCCGAAAATGAGCCCAGAGTGCCATGAACAGGGGTGAGGGTCCTACACCTTATCCCACACCTGTCCTCTATGGCAGTGGTTCTCAACCTTTTTTACATAAGAAACATCACAAAAAGTATTTGTATCGAAATATAAAGAAAATCTAGTCTTGATTTACGTATTCAGTGCAAAACCCGAGCGTGTTTAGTTAAACACAAAGCAGGAATTTAAGGAAGACAAGCTGAGCTCAGAGTGGATCAGTGCCGTGGCGTAGTCTATCCGTAATCACGCTGCTCACTTATAATAACAATAAGGTGAAATTACGTCTTTTTTCACGGCACACATGATTATTTCTCATGGTACAAAAATGTGCCACGAAACACTGGTCTATGGGATGCCAGCCAGTAGAGGGTATAATTGCCCCCCTGTTGCCTGGAAAACTAGGATAAAACTGCCAACAACATGACACAGGGTTAGGGTGAGGAAGACTAAACATGTCAACGTAAAATAATGAACTTTTTTTTTTTTTTTTGCATCTTTATGACAAATAAGAAAATTCAATCTGGTGGTAAGAATGAATTAACCCCAGTTCTTCTAGGTGTCCTCAGGCCTTAATGAAGTCAACATCGGTGTCCTATAGGGGGCCCTGCCAAAATTTCCAGGACTTCTTGATCTTCTTTACACTGAAGATAGTTGTTTGAAGTTGAATTTGGTGCCAGTCGTACACCTACATGATGGTATTGCACGATGGATAAGGACCTGCCTATATTTCTTAGCACTGAGGACGCATTTCTCACTCTGCAAGTAGTTCGGCCACTTTTAAAGTAAATATTCGCTATGTTGTAATGGCTATTTTATCCAATCTGTTAGAGTAGTAGCAGTAATAAGCTGTAATAACCCGTAGAATAAGCTAATAGAATTCCTAATTGTCATCTAAAATTGACACTTGTTTGCAGCATTATATAGCAAACTATTAATTGATCAAAAACAAAATGGGGATAAAATGGGGTCATGTGCCAAAAAAAAGTCAGAAACCACTGCTTTAGATGACTTTCTTATTTTAAGTGTGATGAGATATTCTGACTATAAATAAACAAAAATACAGATTTCTATATTTTTCCAGTGTAGTTTAGCTGTTCCTCCTGCACAGCTGTTTTTTTATTAATGACACTTTGAGCCTGTGAAACTGACCTTTTGGTAGAGCTTCTTCATCAGTGCACCTGAGCGTGTCTTCAAAAAACCGATGCTGGTTTTGACGCCAAACACTGATAATTTAGCGTTTTGTAAAAAAAAATGTTGCTGTTTTTAAACATCACTGCATTTTTCACACTTGCCTAAAACCTTTGCACAGTCCTGTATATCATGTCTGGCCTTAGTCTTTTATTTATTGTGTTTTTGCCCATTTTTAAGCCCACTAATTCACTGTTCAACTGAGAAAGGGGTGGGGGGGGGGTCAAACTGATTTACCTGACTTAAACTCCTACGCATGTGCAGTGCAGGAAAACATCAAACGAGTAGAAGTCCTACATATAGTACATAGGACTGACAAGCTGAACACCACGCACTGCTACCTTCAAATCCTCCTCTTATCACCGCTTAAAGTGCGATGATATTTATGAGGCTTAACATTTATGAGCTCCTGAACTTGTGCATAAACTGCAGCTATCGGAGCTTAGCCATCAGAATGGTTTCCCTCCATCTGTGCGACGCTGGTGGGAATCTTTCCGTTGACTCTTTCCATCCAATCCTCTCAGATACATTACGATTTGCATCAGTTTGTTCGTCTTTTAGCCCCTAAGTGTTCTGCAGAGACTTTTGATGAAGTTTCAGGATGACTACAGCAAGTAATGCATGTCTAACAAACTCCCACATATTATTATGTGTTATCGTGTGAATGCAAAGTCAACTTTGTCTCAGTGAGAATATGCATCCTCTGGAAGATTGTTCTACTTTTCCTATATCCCAGATGAATGAGTTAACTTGTAAATAGGACATGGAGACCAGTAATGTGTCTTTGATATTAAAAATAAAAACGGTAACACTTTATAATACCTACACACAATTGACTATGTATTAACCATTTATTACCCATTTATAAATGGGTTGTTCATTTTGTATTAACCATTTGTTACCTATTTGTTAATGTTCATTCCAAACATAAATGTAAAATTAGATAATTTTTAACCAACAGGTGCATTATTTGTATATCTGCTTTACAGGTAAACAAAGAAACAGTTGTAAACACTGCACCTGTTGGTTAAAAATAATCTAATTTACCATTTACACTAGTATGAACCTTTACAAGTCATTAACAAATAGGTAATAAATGGTTAATACATAGTGAATTGTGTGTAGGTATTATAAAGTGTTACCATAAAAAGTAAACCTAATACTTCACATTGATCCAAAGACTTTGCTTTCTCAAACGAAAACCTAAACACTATTTTCATATATTTGTTTTTGGTACCAAATGCATCTTTTTGGGCAAACATTCTCACACTCGTAGGAGTTGGAGGTTAATGTTTGGTGCAAAAACTCTTAAAGCCATACACAGCCTATTGAAGAACCTGTTTTATTGTATTCTGTTGAACAAAAGGCTTTGTTGAAACCATATGTGTCTTCTTTAATTCTTTTTAAGATGAGTTTTTTGCTGTTTTCCAAATGAATTCCATTGGTTTTCACTGGATGGTTCTTTAACAGTCAAATGTTTTAAGTCATGAATGTGTCAGACTCCATGACATTGTCAGTTCTGATGCTGCACCTGTTCCATAAAGTTTTAGGAGGTTACCAAACTAGCCAGGTTTATTTTCTGTAAGACTCATGATTGATTCAATTTTTATTAAAACGCAAAGCAAACCTTTGTCAAATTTCAACAAAAAAAAGGGAGTGGCTTTTGTACATTTCTATAACTGGTGTTTTCAGATGGTGGTGGTACTGTAGTCTGGGTCTAATAGAATATATGGAGCAAAATACTGGGACACATCACACTGTTATTCATGTTATTTGTCAAAAATAATTATTAACCTTTATTTGTTGTAGAGAGACAATGTACATTAATAAACTTTTTTTTTTTTTTTTTTTTTAGATAAGGACAAATGTAAATGCACCCATTTTTAGCCAAAAGGCTCATTTCCAATAATAGTTCCCCTGTCAGAAGCATCCTGGCAATAAATTAAAACATAAAAATAAAAACATAGAACATAAAATTCAGTATATAAAACATGACAATAAAAATATATAGCATAAAATTCAGTATATAAAACATGACAGTAAAAATATATAGCATAAAATTCAGTATATAAAACATGACAGTAAAAATATATAGCATAAAATTCAGTATATAAAACATGACAGTAAAAATATATAGCATAAAATTCAGTATATAAAACTTGACGTGTGAACATCACTAGTACTGACAGATTTGATTGTGTAGCAGCCATTTTTGGAGTTGTGTTTTAAATGATCTGTAAGAAGTGGACTCTCTTAAATTTTGTGGGATAGTATTCCACTCACCAGCAGCCTTGGAAGCCCCCCCCCCCCTTAGTGACACCAGTTGCAGATGACCTAAATTCCATCAGACTACAGAGTGGAGGTGGAGCCAAGTGATATCGAATTTAAAAAGTGATCATGTTGCTCCAGCTTAAAAGTCTATATTTCTCAAATATTGCACAGTGATGAAATGACTTTGTTTTTTTTATCGAAGATTTTGAGGCTTTGTTTATATAAGGATTCTATCTGCTGTAATTTACTGGAGATAGTTGAGCCCCACGTAGGTAGATGTGTGATAATGTGTAGCCTCTGTTGACATGTAATGTCTAAGATGCCTAAAAGTGTAAAGTAAAGTTTACCAATTTATTCACCTTTTTAATATGTTGTTTAAAAAAAAATATCACAATACATGTCAGAATCAATATTGTATAGATGGAACACATAGGTCCTACTTTTGTGGCAGTCTCCTAATTATTTTGTGGAAAACTTATTTTCTTTTCTCCATTTAATCTTTTAAGTGATTTATCATCATTTATTATATTATTGTGTTTTTTTCAGGTTAAAAATCCTACATTTTATTTTTGTTCCACTGATCATGCTTGGACTAAAGTTGAGGGTCATAAATGAAGAAAACCTTTTTTTATATAATTAAACACAAATTAAATTGGTTCATTCACTGTCATTGATCCAACTGTGGGTTTTACTGGTGAATCATTGTTGTAGAAGATGATGGAGTTTCCATGGTAACAATGGTGCCTCTGAATGTTAAAATATGTCATATCTGAACATGACAAGATGACAAACTGTATTTTATGTTTATGTATCAGTAGGATTAATGGAGTAAATGGGTATTTACTATTTTAGAGACACCGTGTTAAATATGCAGAGATGGGACATGTACAAAAGATAGTTATATATTTACAAAGAATAAACTGATGCATTTGGGAGTTATTTTAGATTAAAATATATGCAAAACGAAATCTAAAGAAAAGATTGCAATCATATTTATTGTAATATAAAATATTTGTTATAATTTTCAGCCCTTTACCTGTTAATATGAAACACCAGAATTCAATGTGTCCCAGTACTTTTGTATATAGTTAAGTACACACACACACACACACACACACACACACACACACACACACACACACACACACACACACTAGAAGAAGCAGTGTATTTATCCAAAAAAAAAAAAAAAAATGTTGTAAACTGGGTGTGATGTTGAAATGAAAATGTTTTTATTTCCCGTTATACACATTAACATCTCACACAGGCAGTAAAAACTAACAATTCTATTGAAATGTACATTTTCATAAGTTTTTCAGGTGGATAATTGTTGGAAAATGTCTTTTATGGAAACTCTCCTTACATCGTATACATTTAGTTAAAACTTACGTGTGCTGGAGAAGTATCTTTGATTGTATGATTGTTGTCATAAGTTGCCAAATAAGTTGAATGAACACACACTGAAGCCTGGTTAATTTGATCAAGTGACTTTATGGAACAGCTTTCACCTAAGCCTTGGTTTAATTCTTCACAGATGTTTGTGCTTTAAAATCTTTTACATCTTCCCAAGAGACTGGTGTTTATCGACTGTACGGAGGTGTGTGTGTGTGTGTGTGTGTGTGTGTGTGTGTGTGTGTGTGTGTGTGTGTGTGTGTGTGTGTGTGTGTGTTTGTGTGTGTGTGTGTGTAGTCAGCATTCATTATCACAACCAATATATTTAACAGTATGCGTCCCTGTTCATCTTTCTACGCCATGTTTGTTTGAAGCAGCACTCTGGGAATATTTTTCACCTAATTTCAGTCTGAAACAGTTCGCATACACAGATCTGTCCTCCCAGTCTGAACACTGACAGGTGAAGTGGTATTATTATGATTATCTCATTATTGGAACTGTTAGAGGGTGGAATATATTAAGTAGTAACTGAACATTTATACCTTGAAGCTGATGTTACAAACAGCAAAGTAAGCAGTTTAAAAAAAATACTGATGGTTACACTGCAAAAACCTACATCTTACCAAGTGTATTTTTGTCATTTCTAGCTCATCATGCTTAAAATAAGACATAATCACCGTAAAAGTAACTTCTCTTATTTTTAAAATGTTATTTCAAGAATTCTTACCAAGAATTGATGATTTTTTTTTTGTAATGTATTTTTGCTTAAGTTAAACAAAATAATTGAATAAAATCTCTGAATGGAACAAGTGAAAATTATTGTTAATTTTAATTATTTGAATTTAAAAAAACATTTATCTTGCTGATATTAGGCTGAATATGACCAGTGATAAATTAGAAGACATCAAAGATTACATTATACAAAAAAAAAAAAAAAAAAAAAAAATTCTCATTTCTAGTCCAATTATCTCATCACACTTCAGACATAATCACCTACAGGAACAAATAACTTTTCAGTGAGATATAAGAACTGATTCATAGACAATACATCTGTGAAGACCTTATTTCAAGCAATTTTACAAAGATATTTTTCACTTGTTCAACTGGTAGATATATTTCTTGTTGTATTTTTGCTTGAATTAAACCAAAACAATTCTTGAATTAAGCAAAAATAATAATCATGAATTACGCAAACAAACAAAAAATCATCAGAATTAGAGAAACTGCTAATGTAATATTTTATACTCGGCTCATATTAAGTTGAATGTGACCAATGATGTAAAATAACTCACACATCTGATGTATGTTGAAGCTGTAATTCAGAAAAAAATCAAAGATTACACTGTAAAAAAAAAAATCAAACAATACCAAGTATATTTTTTCTTCAAGCTTTAATTCAGAAGACAAAGATGAATTGTCTATTACTAATAATTCGGTTGAATTCATTCCTTCTCAACCACAAAACTAACATTTAACAGTAAAAAGAATAGAACACCTGCAGTTGAAAACACTGTAAAGTCTGAGCAGACCTTTGTATTGGTCTGTGGTGCTGTAACATTATAGAGGGCAGGCGGTGTCACCAGATGAAGTCATGTCCAGTTCTGCGCTGTAATCACATACAGTATAACACACACACACACACACACACACATACATAGATGCACGTAACGACCTCTGTGTCATTAGTCGTCGCCACTTTCTGATTTACCGCCAGACTGCTCTCATTTCCCACCACACAGAAGCACTTTAACAAACAAGTCCCTTTATTTCAACATTAGAGAGAGAAGTAACAGGCTTTAATGTAGTGTGTGTGTGTGTGTGTGTGTGTCAGATTGTAAAGGAATGTATTCTTGATGGGCCTTACTAACAGTGATAATGGTGTTTTTAGTCCTAAAACAGACAAACCGGTCCTTGAATCCAGTAGGATGCCATGTTATAACGGATCATTTTTCTGTTTTGTTCATATTTTGTTTATCATTACATGTTTCTTGAATAAATCAGTCGGTCTGTTATCTGCGATTTGCAATAATATATA
This sequence comes from Siphamia tubifer, assembly GCA_020466265.1. NCBI lineage: Eukaryota > Metazoa > Chordata > Actinopteri > Kurtiformes > Apogonidae > Siphamia > Siphamia tubifer. The sequence continues at coordinate 21,557,834 of CM035798.1, forward strand.
TATTTTTTTTATTTTATACACATGTGACTGGGTATATATAAAGAACATTAAAAATAAATGTATAAAGTAAATGTACAGTAAAAATGTACAAATCAGAACTGGACGAGTGTGCACTTATATTGACTAATCTTCAGCTTTCAATCTCCTGTATCAACCAGTACAAAATAAATAAAAATGGACATCAGACATGTATACCAAATGAATTAAAGGTTTTACTTTATAACACAGCTGTGTCTGGGTTTTATTCTGTTTGTTTGTTTGTTTTTTAACCCTTTAACTCCTGAGACTTAAGCAATTCCACAGTAAAATATATTATAAAATAAGCCACAAAATGAACAAAAATTGCCAAAGTGATCAGTAAAATGAACTAAAAGTGTTGTGTTTTTGTATTGATTGTCCCTAGAGTTCACACTAAAACACATGGTGAGGTCTCATTCAGTTTTTATTTCCCCAAACTATGGAACAGTCGACCTGAGGGTCTGAGGTCCGCTGCGAGTGTTCATATTTTTAAGGGTAAATTGAAAACCTACCTTTTTAACTTAGCTTTTAGTTAAATTTTACTCTTAATATTATTTTACTCTGCTATTTTATGTATTTATTTAGAATTTATTACCATCATTATTTATTCATTTGTTAGTTTGTTCTATTCTTTTAGTTTTGCACTTTGTGCTACATGCACCATATATGAAAAGTACTATATAAATAAAGTTTGATTGATTGATTTTGTAATAAACTGCCTCAATACATTTTGCCACATTATGTAATCATTTATTCTATTTTGCAGCAGCAGGGTTCTTTGGTGGTGTGGCATTAAAACTCAAGGAGCTGTTTGGGAAACATTCTAAATGGTTTATGTCTTGGCTGGTAATTAGATATATATTTTGGAAATATAAATGTTTGTTTAACCTTTTGTTCACTTTGAATTGATGTTCCCAACGTTCTGTGGGCAGATTTTTTTCGATAAACGCCCGCTGCCAATGGCAACGAGTTTTGTCACTTCAGATTCATGTTACCGTATCACTCCGCAGGTAGTTCGGCCACTTTGAAAGTAAATATTCACAACGTTGTAACGCCTATTTTATCCAGTCTGTTAGAGTAATACCAGTAATAAACTGTAATAACCTGTAGAATAAGCGGGATAATGTATTGCCCACACGTTACTATCAGAAAAATATTTCCCGACGGGACCGAACAACACGCCAAAGGCAGAGGGGTGTTCTCCCTTGTTTAAGGTAGAACTTATATTCATTGATTCATTATTATTTTAAATTGTCCACAAGCCTGCATGTGTTTGTTGTATTTATTGTTGTTGATGTTTATAACTATTCATGATGTGGTTTTGGTTCCAATACAAAAAAACCCTGGAATTTACAGAATATTCTCTGTTAATTCAACCTTCAACCATTCCATGGTTATTTCATTAATATTACTGTGTTCTCCATTTTTATTGAATACATTATGTGTTGGTTCTATTTTAAAAAAAACATGTGGATAACTTTGTTTCCAGCTGTTTTTGCACGATACAAAAATGACTTGAGGTCAAACAACAGAGCTTTCCGGTACTTCCTCATACATGTCCATGACACGGTCAAAAGGCATCTCTGATTGGCTCAGAATGCATCCAGGAACACTCCCCCCTCCCCTCTTGCTGTGTATGTATTTACCTTTACCCAAGTAGCATCCAGCTAGGTTTCGTGCCGTTGCTTGTTCTGAAAACATGTAGGGGGAAAAAATGAGGCTTTATTTCCACAGAGAGCACATGAACCAGTTTGATATGACATTTTTTTCCCAGTTTGTGCAGCAGCTACTGTGGAGTCGTCTTCTCTTGTAGATGCTAATGCTAATGCTACTTCAGATTCATTCCCAGGGACAGGTTTAACCCCACGTGGGTGACACTAAAGTCCATCTGACGTCAGATGGACCGGCTTTTTCTGGGTCCCTCGTTCCTCTTGTTGTTTTCTGTGAATGCAGTATGCAGCCAGTGGAGGTGACAAAGGCATGTGTTGGTAAGTCAGGGTGACCCATGACATTCCAAAAGGAGCATGGAAAAGTGGTTTTCAGTGGAATGACACCTTTAAACAATAACAAAGTACTCGGTAATAGTTACTTCCCACCTCTGCATACGAAGCTAGTAGGTCAGATGGACATTTTTGGAAATTTGTCACAACATGTTTTGGGGGAAATTAAGTTCCACGCCCCCGTTTCAACATGTTTTTCAGTGTTGCTAGTGCAGCTACTATTAAACATTTTACATCAGTATGGTTTAGGTTAGCAGTGGATGTTTGGGTGTTTATGGCTTAAAGTTGAATGGGTTACTTTTCTTTCTAAGTGAGATGGTTAGTTGTGGTTGGAAATTATTATTACAGTAAGAGCAAGAAAAATGTTAAAGGTAGAAGTAGAATAGTTAAACATTAAAATCATGGATTAAATAAATAAATAAATAAATAGTGAGTACAAAACTGAGTGTTGTGACCTGATCACATTATTTGCACAGTAAGTCACTCTTCAAAACTTTATTTTAGATACTTTTGAAACTTTTCTGATACTATTGCATTCATCGCACTAAAAAAAAGCAATTTTTTCTTTTTACTATTGTACTATATTACAATTGTGAATTTTTTACTTTTACTTAAGTAGAGGAGTTGAATCAGTACTTCTACCTTTACCAGAGTATTTTTTCACATTAGTAGCTGTACTTCTACTTAAGAACAGAATGTGAGTACTTTTATCACCTCTGACAAATTTAAACCAATTATATTTCTAACACTATAAAACTCTGCTATTGCTTTTTTTTGTACAGTCGATGTGTTATTACTCTTATGGATGTGTTACTTGAGCATTTTCACAGTAATTCTTAGATTAAACACTTATCTGCAATAAACTTTTTCTCCAGAAGAGAGAGCCCTGTGAACTGGAAGAAGAGTCCAGCTTATCAGTCAAAAGGCAAAAAAAATTAAACAAACAATTCCACAAGTTTAATATCATTAAAGGAGCTGATTCTTTGTCCAGATATCTGTGTTATAATTGGATTTTTTGTTTTTTCCTGGAGTCCATTCTGCATGTTTAGTTATAATGGAGGGTGTGAGACATCCAGACAGACAGATCTCTAACACACACTTGTTTATTTCACTCTATTTCTGCTAAATGAAAAAAAAATCACAATGACTCTGGTGCACTTTAACCAGCAGGGTTTGACAGCCACATTCACTGTGGATTATTTTTGGAATGAATCTGCTCTATTTATTATATCCACTCATTTTAATTGTTGGCGTGCGTTGCTTTCTATCATTTTCTAGTGCGCTCTCGGGGTGGCCAAGTTAATTTTACATCAGAAGAGTCTAATTTGAGACTCCAATTACTGGGATGGTTGCTGGCTTCAAATTCTCTTTTTATTCAGATTTGCAGACATTCAGCTGATACTTATCCAGAGTATTCAACACAAGGGAAACAGCACAACACTGATCATCTGCACAATAGGAGGATGGTGTGTTCAGATCTGTTACTTATTCATATTTACCCATAAAAATTCAGTGCTACTTTTGTTCCAAAATTATTTTTTTCCACCAAATTTAACTTTTCTTAAGTGATTTATCACCATGTATTATCTGTATTTTCTATTTTTTTCACTGGAAATAAAGGTGTTTTCTCATATTTAATGTACTATCATTTAGATGTTCAGTATAACACAGCTTAAAGTTGGAGGTTATTCTATAAAAACACAGATAAATGGAGAAAAAGTGACTTTAAAAAACATCAAATAATAATAAAAAAGAAGCATCTTCACCCAAACTTTTGGCCACGAATGAAGTCCAGATTTCTTCCTTGGAAAAGCTTCATTTTTTATTTGGATTCAGGCTGCAAGTGTCAGTATGTAGTCAGTATGTTGTTTTCATGTGCAACACACTGCTCTGACTCCAGTGCTGCTGTTTGATTCCACCTTCAGAGAGAGTTTGCTGCGAGGAATGGTTTGGTCATATAGTACCAATTCACAACACTGACTTTCTTTTGCTCTTTTTAGCCCCGAACCTTTGACTCTCATTAGCAAAAGCTTTTTCTGCACTGATGTATGGAGACTGGAGTAAATGTTAGCCTGGAGGAGGAGTCTATGTTGGCCTGGAGGAGGAGTCTATGTTGGCCTGGAGGAGGAGTCTATGTTGGCCTGGAGGAGGAGTCTATGTTAGCCTGGAGGAGGAGTCTATGTTGGCCTGGAGGAGGAGTCTATGTTAGCCTGGAGGAGGAGTCTATGTTGGCCTGGAGGAGGAGTCTATGTTAGCCTGGAGGAGGAGGAGTCTATGTTGGCCTGGAGGAGGAGTCTATGTTGGCCTGGAGGAGGAGTCTATGTTGGCCTGGAGGAGGAGTCTATGTTGGCCTGGAGGAGGAGTCTATGTTGGCCTGGAGGAGGAGTCTATGTTGGCCTGGAGGAGGAGTCTATGTTAGCTTGGAGGAGGAGTCTATGTTGGCCTGGAGGAGGAGTCTATGTTAGCCTGGAGGAGGAGTCTATGTTGGCCTGGAGGAGGAGTCTATGTTAGCCTGGAGGAGGAGTCTATGTTGGCCTGGAGGAGGAGTCTATCTTAGCTTGGAGGAGGAGTCTATGTTAGCCTGGAGGAGGAGGAGTCTATGTTGGCCTGGAGGAGGAGTCTATGTTGGCCTGGAGGAGGAGTCTATGTTGGCCTGGAGGAGGAGTCTATGTTAGCTTGGAGGAGGAGTCTATGTTAGCCTGGAGGAGCGGTCTATGTTGGCCTGGAGGAGGAGTCTATCTTAGCTTGGAGGAGGAGTCTATGTTAGCCTGGAGGAGGAGTAAATGTTAGCCTGGAGGAGGAGTCTATGTTGGCCTGGAGGAGGAGTCTATCTTAGCTTGGAGGAGGAGTCTATGTTAGCCTGGAGGAGGAGTAAATGTTAGCCTGGAGGAGGAGTCTATGTTGGCCTGGAGGAGAGGTCTACGTTAGCCTGGAGGAGGAGTCAACGTTAGCCTGGAGGAGGAGTCAACGTTAGCCTGGAAATGGAATGTAAATGACCAAACAGTCACTTTCCCAATAAAGAGTTAAACCATGGAATACTATGCATTATGGCACCAGTTCATATTATACCATTAATATAGGTACTAAAATAATGAGGTACAGTCTGAAATTCCAACCAGTTCAGTGTAAAAACAATAAGAACAAACCTTTTCAAACCCTGTGAACTGAACTCAAACTGTGTTTTTTAATAATATTCTGTCACTGTGTGTTTATTTACTGAATGTGAAATAAGCCTAAAAGCTTCTGTTAAATGTATTTGTTTGTTTCCATGATGCTGCAGTTGATTCACTTTGCATCTGCAGTGTGTTACCACGCTGACAGATGTTTACACTACGACTCTTCTGTTTATTTTCTGCTGATCATACTTTAATATTTAGAGTGGCTACCCGTTGCACATAATCATTCTGTTTGTTTTGAGTGTTGACCCAAAGTTGTCTTTAAAAGCCTGGAGCGATTGGTGTTCATTTATTCATTTCACATGTGAGTACCAAAGCTCTGCAAACTTTAAAAAATAAATACAAATAAAAATCACCCATGCAATTGGCTGGAAGATGCATTTTCAACTGTTAAACATGCAGAAACTGGAATACAAAATGAACATATTAACCCATAAAGACCTTGTGGTGCTTTTATATCAGTTCCATTTTGTTAATCAATATTTAATATTTCTTAATTAAGTTTTGTATCACCATTTATTCTAATATTATCCTCTTTATTTGGAGTGTAAATTATATATTTTCTTACATTTAATTCACTGGTCACGTATTTGTTCATACTTTAAAATATCAGCATAAATTCAAAGGTGATAAAATCAGGAAGAAAATGAGTTTTCAGCAAAGATATCATCAATCAACATAAACCCAGTCTGTCCATCCACTGGTATTGATCCAACTCCATGGGATTTTAGTGATTTATTGTTATATTATCCTCTTCAGTTTGAGTTTTATCAGTGAAAATTATGTATTTTGTTAGATTTAATTCACGGACCATGTAGAAACTCATTAAATATCAGAGCAAATTCAAAGGTTATTAAATCAGGAACAGAGAAAACTGAAGTAAAAGTGACTTTTCAGTAAAGATCTAAATCAGGGGTGTCAAACATAAGGCCCAGGAGCCAAATCCAGCCCCTGAAAGGGTCCAGTTTGGCTCCTGGCATAACTTTGTGAAATACAAAAATGACTAATATACTGATAATTTATTTTCATGTTCCACCTACAAATCAAAATGAGTCAGATCAAGAAAAATAATATCATAATAATAACCAATAAATACTCACAACTCCACATTTTGCTCTTTGTTAATTTAAATATTTTCATGTCATCTTACTGTATTTACAAAAACTATTATTTCACAAAAAAACATGAATAACCTGAACAAATAAATGTCTGAAGTATAAGTTTAACAATGTTCGGCCTGTTATTAAATGTTTTGTGTATTTGTAGATCCACTAATAAATAATTTGTATATTGTAAATGATGTGTAAATGATAAACTGAGACATAATCTTGTTAAATTGCATTTAGTTTTCTGAAGAAGTGTCGATTTATTAACATTATTCACATTGTTTTAAAGGATAGTTGGTAGATGTGAACATTTCCATCGCATAATTTCACTTTTTTTTGCTCTAAATTTGGAGTTGACATTATTTACTGTATATATTATGTCATTATTTTAGTGGTTCGGCCCAATTCTGATCAAATTTGGTTTAATGTGGACCTGACACCCCTGATCTAAATCAACATAAACCTGTGAAGTGGATCAAATCTGACCATGAAAAAATGAACAACTGTACTTTACACTTGTTTACATGTATTGTATGGATCACAAATTATTTTAACATTTTATATTAGTATCTCTGAATTGTTTTGTTAATCTGTGACGGTTTGGGGCACATTCTGAGTTACTGTAACTGAAAATGTAACGGTAGTGTCAGTGAAATTAACCTACACTCTAGGAAATATACATAAGCAAAGTTGTGTGGTGAAACAGTTTTTCAATTATATATATATATATATATATATATATATATATATATATATATATATATATATATATATATGAATATATGATACATGGAATAAAAGTAGAAATACTGATTCAACTTCTCAACTGTAAGAAAGTAAAAAGTAAAGCTACATTTTTATTTTTTTGCTACATATCAAATAATACTTATTTCAGAGCTCATTTGAAGAAATGGTTAGTAGGTGCTCAGCTCTGTCAGCACTAGTGCTTGATAACACTTCCTGTCGTTGGTTCGTCTGTGCTGAACTTGTAGCCATCCTGCTGTTGTCTGTGTGTCGGCATGTGGTCTTGTTTGTATGTGTATGCATGCATTTTATGTTTGTGTTTTGTATGCTGTGGTATGTCATGCTATTTTGTCATGTGTTTTAGCCAGTAACTTTGGAATTGTATTCTTATGTTTTATATTTTATTCTATTTGTTGTGTTCTGTTTTTAGGGTGACTTTAACATCTGTCTAGGGACTACAGATGAAAAAGAGCCTCTTGGCTAATTCTGGCACATTTAAAGCAATGTTATTAATGTGCACTGTCCCTGTTTCAAATAAAGTTAAGAAAAAAATAATAAAAAAAATAAGCAAGAAAAAACTGAAAATGTCCCTCCCCCAAAAAAGAAGCCTTTAAAAGTGAGTTACTGTGTAGATGTTTAGTGGGTATGGAGAGGACATTTAGGAAAAAATTATAAATAGGAAATAAAAATCTAAATCATGACATAAAAAGTCAAAATTATGAGAAAATAATTCAGAATTATGAGATTAAAGTCACAATTATGTGATAAGAACTGGATAATTGACATAAAAAGTCTAAATTATATATAGTCACAATTTCTGAATTGCGACTTATTTTTTCATACATTTGTCTGGTTTGAAAAAGTAATGAGTCTATTCTGAGAAGGTAATGTGTATAAAATACAGATATTTATACAAAAATGTAGGGAGTAAAAGTAAAAAGTTGTTTACAGATACCTAAAAACTGTACTGTACCCCTCTGAATGTGGCTTGGTACCTCCCAAATGGGACGAAAATGATAAAAATCGATTTACATTACCGTGAACTGAGGTGCGCTTCATTTACATATGCCGTTGTGCCGCCCGGCTGGGTAAACACTTTAAACCATAGATATTGTAACGTCCCCACAATGTTATTGATGTTTGTTTGGCGTGATTGCGACCGACAGTAACTGTTTATCCTGAAATAAAAACTAGGTGAGACCAACTCTCCGTCCATTTCCTGGATCCAGTAACGATACAATATATAAACTCATGAAAAAGTGGAGGGTATGAAATCATCTGGTTGGAGAAGTGGGAGTGTCGCAACACCCCCATCCCCCACAGGTGAGACGCCCATGCGTGCTACACTAAATAAAACAAGATTTTAAGTCTGTACGTTTGGCTCCCAGTGCACTTATGCTACGGTGGATGGTATGTGTTGACAGTTCAGTTTGTGGACTGTGCTAACTATGCAAGTGTTGTGTCATGAATGCAGAGGCAATGTACTATGTTGGTTTGTTGATTTATATATGTGTGTTAGCAAAGACTTTTCTTTTTAGTCACATGTACAGTATAGGTGTCTAGTATAGACATCATGCACAGCCGCTTTAGAAAAAAGTCTGTGGTACGTAGGCATGACACACACCTGACATGTGACGTCATCACCATCAGTCCCAAAATGCATAATTCGAACACTGTGAGTATGTATTAATACAGCTGTTAAAGTGATGTAGTGTATAAAGTGAATATGTAGTGGGGGGGGTCAGGGGGTATATTGTATATGTACTGTATATTGATCAAATATCTCCTTCCAAAAGTTGTCCAAAAGGGGACAATCACATTGTTTTATGAATATAATTTAGCTTTTTTTTTTTTTTTACACTAAAACAAAGTGAACATCTTGGAGTTTTCATTATTCATATTGTATGATTTTAATATTCTACTCATCTCATCAAACTGCTCTGAATGTGACTCCTAAATATAAATTACATTGACACAAGGTTTCAACCAGAGTCCAGTTCATCTAAGTACCTGTAGATGGCACTGTGTAGCCATTTAATTCTACATCTGACACCAACATGTGCTGTCATCTGTGAGCCCACTTGGACTTTTTCACTTGTAATTTCACCGTAGGAATAGTTAGTAAACTGAAAGCTCACCGACATGTTTAATCAGTGTGTTGGGGAGGGAGTCATTCTTTCTGTGGCCCCATTCCATCAGCTTAATGATGTGTTTTCTATCACACTCACTCTCATTTACATGCCCCATATACCCCCTCTAATGTACAGCTAATTGTTGTGTTAAGGTAATAAAAACCTGCATCCATGCCCCGCCCCCCTCCCCTTCTACATACCACTGTTCCCCATCCAACATGAGTACAGTATGATTTTCTTGGACTCGTGCTTTGAAAACATTTGGTAATGTAGGCAGAGCTGTTTTGATTATGAATCTGGCAGACGGTCACTGCAGGGCTGCAGACAAACAGCACTTTTCTGTTTGTCTTCTCTATAAAAGGAAGAGTCAAATATAACTTCTGCAAAGCAATAAGTGCTGAACTCAGCTGTAGTCTGGTTAGGATGAGGACAGATGAACTGTGACTATTTGGACCAGGGGTGGCAAAAAATAAGGCCCGCGGTCCACAACTGGTCCACCAGAGGGTCCAGTCAGGCCAAATGTAAAAAAAAATACACTGAAAATATGAACAGTTAATGGTGTTGAAATTGGTTTTGTACGGTGGTTGACGTGGGCAAACGCATTGCATCAACCAAACGCTGTAAATACAAGAAAGATACAACAACCAAAAAAAATGCAACACACGTTTCCTGCAAGAGAAAAATACTGCAATAACAGAAACCAATGCAGAAGCAAAAATGTACAAATCCTCAAAACTAATGCGAAAGAAAAATGCTGCAAATACCAAAACTCGCAAAACAACTGCAAGAGAGAAACGCTGCAAATTCACTCCGCAACAAAACGGAAGTTCACCAAAATAAAAGGGGTTCACCAAAATAAAACGGATGAAGAAGAAGACGGTGGATGAAGGTGAAGTTCATTCATTTAAGAGATTAGCGTGAAAAGGTTAGTTTCCCTTCATCTTTTTTAAACACTTGACCATAATCTGCAACAATATCATAGAAGAGCAGCAGAGGTACGACATTAAAATTACCTACAAACCTGTGCTGCTCTACACCTAATCTCTTAAATAAATGAACTTGAATCTATTACATGCTTTCTGATCATGTAATAGTTTGGCTATGCTAAAAATAAACATTAATTTTAGATGACATTTAGTTTGTATAATGTATATTATTATAGATAGAGGCAGAAAAGCCAGGTGTAGATTACTGCAAAAAGAGAGAATGTTATTTTGCTTGGTCAGGATATGAAGATGAAGATGAAGATGAAGATAAGCTGTTTTTTTTCCCCCTAAACCTGTCACAAACAATATTTCAGCGACACAACCTTACCCTGAACACAGATTGTCCTTATTTTTTCCCATTAATCAACATTTTTCATCATTAAACTGATCATATGCTGATGTAAAGTAGCAAAAACTAGATGCTGACGTTCCTAAAAAAACAACTATATCCATGGTTTTCTCGATCATTCCAAGAAGCACCAGAAACATAATGTGGAGAGTATTAAAACGTAACCTTTTCCTGGATCTAATGGGTCCATGTGACCCCCAGTGGACTTGTTCAGTTTCATATTGAAGTGTCATGGTTGGTGTTTTATTTATCATCTGATCCTAGTTTTGAAAATGGTTTTACCCACATATGGTATGAATGATGATCCAAAAAACATGGGGCATTTTATACCGGAAATTCTTCTGAGACCCAGGAAAGTAAAACTTTTTTTTTTAAACATTAAATAATGATTTTAATTTGAAGCAGCATAATGCAACAGTTTTGTTTTGAGACTTTATATATATATATATATATATATATATATATATATATATATATATATATATATATATATATATATATATATATATATATATATATATATATATATATATATGTATATTTTTTTTATTTATTTTTTATTTTATTTTTTTTTTTTTATGGAATGTGTTTTGCAATGCAGTGTTTTTCTTTTATACTGCTGCATTCTAGCCTAGAATCTAGACTGTCCCCAGTGGCCGCAAATGGTATTTGCTACGGGGGGAAGTCTAGAAAGTCTAGGCAAATTTGTGGGCGGGATAACCGCTGTCTGTCAAGTTTTCCCTTTACACAACGCCACGCCATTGGATGGGTAACCAGTCAGAGCCAACCAATCAGAGCGATGAACATGGATTTCGTAGACAGCGTCACCGGAAGAACACACCAGAATGTAGTCTCAAAACGAGTGCAGCAGCTTAGCTAGGACTCCCGTACACTATTTGGCACCGGCCGCTTCGGATCTCCTCCGGGTCGCCTTTGCCGAGTTGTGCTGCTCGTATTCCCAGTTTTTCTGCCTCTTGCAACTGGTCATCCATGAGGGCTAAAAGGGGTGACACAACGATCACCAGCGGGTTGTGCAAACCCATGCGTCGTCCCACTAGCGGAGCCAGCTGATAAATCAAACTTCGGGCAAAACTCCGACAACGTCCCTTTTTTCCAAAAACAGCTTAAGTGCCATTTTCTGCTCCTCTCGCAGGGAAAACTGTAATTTTAAATCACCTAGCGTTGCTGCCAAAGCCAGCTCGAATGGTTGTTCCTGGTGATGAGCCATGTTGTCTAGCAGCTAGCAACTGGTGTTACGGCAATGTGTGCTAGCTGCTACGTCTCTGCGACTACAACATTACGTGTCGTATTTGTGTCGTCATGACGCAGGGCGGGCTCCAATCCCGTCCCTCGCGATTTGATTGGTCCGGTCCATTTTGGATTTTCAGATCCGAGGCTGTCTAGTCTGTCTCCCGTAGCAAATACCATTTGCGGCCACTGGGGACAGACTAGATCCTAGGCTAGCTGCATTCAACTACTGCAACTGGTGTGAAACTGAAAGTAAAACTTAACTTTGGACATTAACTCTCAGCTTCTATGCCTCCTCACTTTCACCAGAAATATTCACAACTTCTAACTTTAATCCATTGAACCCGCTGGAAATGCTGAATTTTTCATGCTTAATGCCTTTATGTTGTTCCAGATATGATTTGTCCAGCAGTGACTATCAAAGTACTGTGGTCATAGCAACATGATTAGGGTTCTGCTTAGGGTCCCAAGATGGACAAGTGCTACTATTTTGTTTGTAAACAATAATGTTCCCACCTTTCCACCTGTTTTGGAATTTGATGTATAAATGTATGTGTCGACTGTTACTGTCAGAAAATATGGTAATAAGTGCACTTATTGAAACCAAACAGAGCGATATAAGGTATACCTCTGGTTTATGGAAACATTGAAGACGATGCCTTTATCAATCTTTTGTTTAATATGCTTTTAGTAGTTGTGTCTGTAACTGTATTGCACTGTTTATTTTTAATATGCTCTTTAATAAGTTGTGTTTTTAACTGTATTCTATTTTTATGGAACACTGGAGTCTGTAATAAAGTCATCAATCAATCAATCAATCAATCAATTATAAGGTTATTGTATTCCAAAATTACTAATATCTCCCAAAATATTGATCCTATCATCTTGCTGTTTTCACTAGTCTCTTTCTTGTCAGTCAGCTGCTTCCAAATTCTGTGTCAACCCCAAGACACACACACATGTATAGACGTGTAGTGAAGTATATGCTTGTATTACATCTATACTAAAATAGAGATGCAATACAAGCATATACTTCAACAATGGCAAATGAGCTGCCAGTCTCTCTCTCTCTCTCTCTCTCTCTCTCTCTCTCTCTCTCTCTCTGTCTCTCTCCCTCTCTCAATCTTTCTCTCTCTATCTCTCTCTCTCCCCCCCCCTCTCTCTCTCTCTCTCTCCCCCTCTCTCTCTCTCTCTCTTTATTTATTTATTTTTTGTAAAGCGCTGTGAATTGCTCTGTTGTTTGCGGTGAAGGACATGGCCTGACACACAGTATCATTGACAATGTTGAAAAAGGCGACTGATTGAGCGACTCTGATAGTGTGACAGTGTAAATGCTAAAGGATCATGTCTGGTTAAGTTTGACCCAAAAGTAATTTTGTTAAGGATGGGATATAATTGTAACATCACAGTTACATAATAAATGTTACATGAACAAATACAGCAGCGTTCTCCTTTTAAGGCTGGTTCATATTTTAGAAAATCATGGTGTGACTTCACTTTTTTATGAGGAAGAGTCCAAACAACTGTACACTGAGCATAAACATGGGTTGTTTTTCTTAATCAAACTTGATATAATGCAATTAGTTATTTAGAGGGAACAACCCTGTCTTTTTTTCTCCAAACATTCTGCTGTTAATTCATATCTACTTCGACTAAAATTGGATTTTCCATGCAGGACTCACACCTGCATAGAAGTGTTTCTGCATTGCTGTATTAATGTATTTATTTAAAAAGGTACCTGTAGTGAATATTTATTACGAGTTATTTCAAATTCTACGCAGGTCAGAGAATCAAACATTCTTCCACCTCTGTGTCCCGTGTGCTCAGATGCATTATTATGTGATCTTTCAAGATGATTTTTGCTCATTAATGGATACATGCAGTTATTTATTTATTTATTTTTTTTACATTGGTAGTTATTTTAAAAAAATCACGTATAATAGCAGTTCCATCCAGTAACTTACATTATAGCCTGTTGTCACAGTCATGTTCCCTCCTTCATGGGTTTTTCCAGAATCAATGCAGTGACTTTGTACTGTCTTATTACCCCCCCCCCCTTCAGCAGACACCAGTCTAAGATGACACATTATTGGACCAAATAGCTGACCATTTACACCCATTTCCTCAAAATGACTCTTCATAGTTGTCTTCTTGTACATCTGGTTTACACTCAGTCTCCCTCGCTAGTGTCTTCTCCACTGATCCTGAATTTGCACAAATATAACCTGCACATAAAAATGAACCTAATGAAAAAATGTCAGGTTCATCAAAACTCGTTTTTTTTTTTTTTTATATTGAGCTTTGACTGGTAAGAGATAGTTTTTCGGGTATAAAGTAATTTCGTATATCATACAAATATGAAATGGAAAGATCTTTTTCTGCAACTAGTCACAAATATAAAACTAAAACTAAATAATAATTTTTAAAAAACAGATGTTGATGGATGTTACAACAAATGAAGAAGAGTTTTAAAAGTAACGGTAGCTGCGTTTTCATTATAGTTTTTCACAAAACAATATCGATATTCCTCAAATTTTGACAAAGTATATTTGCGTTTTGAATGTGTTTCCATTGACGGTTGTTCTAGGCAGAACTCTCGTGAAATATCATCCCACGAGATTTCACTGCTGTCACCTTCGGAGCTTCAGATCACTTGACCGCAGTAAATGGTAAATGGACTGCACTTATATAGCGCTTTTCCACCTTCATGGTGCTCAAAGCGCTTTACATTAGCCTCTCATTCACCCATTCACACACACACACTCATACACCAGTAGGTTTCTAAGGTCGACGGTAAGTCCTACTGGGGGCCTAAGTCAGGGTTCAATGTTTTGCCCAAGGACACTTCGACATGTGGACAGCCAGAGCCGGGACGCGAACCGCCAACCTCTCGGTCATTGGGCGACCCACTCTACCAACTGAACCACAGCCGCCCGTAGTATCACCCCGATATTAGAATGAATGAATCGGTTAATTCTCTCGTCAGTAAAAGTCACTGGCAAACTCTTTAAAGGAACTAACATGTAAAACAAACCACCTGTTTAAAATTATAAGAGTCTGCACATGTGGTCCCGATATTGTCAGGTCGAAATAATAAGTGTAAACATACTCAGCACTTAACAACAAATGATAAGCAGCCAATGGTTGTTATGGTTACAGGCTGTCATTTTCACTCCGAGAGAAGTGGTCATGTGACTATGTAGTCACATCCTGTGACATATATTGCAGAAAAAGTGTTTCCATTGCACTTTTGCGATATATTAGAATATCGACACGTCAGAAAAACCACCTCATGAAAGCGTGAAAACCTTTTTTTTGATATGTGAATTTTTTTTTTTCGAAATTCAGGTTTTTCCATTACCAGTTTTTATAGCGATATTTACCTTTTGCAAATTTCCAAAGGGTAATGGAAACGCAGCTAGTGTGATATGTGTTGAAGAACTCCACACAGAAAGGTCCTTCTTACTATGAGAGTTTTACAGATTTATTATTATTATTATATTATTATTATTATTATTATACAAAATATTTTCCAAAACACAATTATACAAAAACTATCTTTATTGTTGTTGCTATCACAGAACTAAACAAGCAACACCAAGTTAGATTACACAAAGCTATCGATATATTCTTATTAATTTATCCTGTCTTTATATATGTGTGTTGGACATTTAAACCTTTTTTTGTCCAGGTTTTAAACTCTTATCTCAAGGGTTTCTTAACTCCTCTTGTACCGCCTTTTAGCCCTGTTTTTATCTTTTAGCCCAGAGGTCATAGGATTATTGTTTTACTCTATTTAATCGTTTTTACTACTATTTTATGTCCTTATTTGTGGTACCAAGGGTATTTTAAAATTTTATTACAGCTCCTGTTGGTTCACCGGTCACGTGTGTGTGCAAGAATGTGAAATGGATGTTTTTCACCTTGACTGCAAAATAAATCTACCTACGGTTATTAATAAAGTAACCTGAACCTGAACATATTACCACTCTATTCTCTACTAAATGAAGAAACGAGTGGGTTTCCTGGTGCGTTCACACATACTGTGACATGTTTATTTTAAAACTCCTCTTCTCTGCTTTTTATAACCAAGGTTACAATAGTTTTGGATTTTTCATTATAGTTTAGTTTTAATTAATTAGGACTTTTTTCCCCTCTTTTTTTTTTTTTTTTTTTTTGTAAATGCTCAGTTTTAGTTTAGTCCTAATTTTTCATATGTTTTATCTTCCTCACTGTCATATTCAAATAAATCCCATACATAACTGTCTCCACATTGCCAGGTAGAGTGGATATGAGAAGACAAATCTAAACAAGTGATCAGAAGTGTAGCTCCGAAATGACACACAGCATGTGGTTCTGAAAACACTTTAATTGGGTTCTCGAATGCCATGAAAACTTACAGGAGACAAATACACTGTAGTTATGGACCTAACTGAACCAAAGGAAACAAAAGGAACATACAAAATGAAAACCAAAGCTGTCATACCTCGTGACTTCCTGTCACTTTGAAGATCAGAGGTTTGAAGGCCTTCTTGGTTTTAAACATTCCTATATGCTGCTAACTGCTCAGTACAAATGCTGCTCAGAGGTTAGCCTTCAGCAGCTGTATATATATATATATATATATATGTGTGTGTGTTTATATATATATTGGGCCAGAGGTTTGTTTGTCTGTCTTTAGCGATAATAGTAATAAATAAATAATAATCCATTAGAGAGACCATCAAGATACAGTCTCCCAGTTGGACTAGAGCCACTCCCTCTTAAAGGGGACATATATCATGGTCATTTTTCACAACTGAACACAGTTCCCTGGTGTCTCATTAACCTGTTTGTGACATGTTTTGGTCAAAATACCACGTTGATACATAGATACAGCAGCTTATTCAACCTGGAGAAACAGCCTTTTTTAAAACACTCGCTTTTAGTGCCTCATGCTTTCTCATGCAAATATACCACAGCTGACTCCGCCCCTCTCTTCTGACTCCGCCCATCAGAGAGAGGAAAAAAGTTAAAGCAGAGAAAAAGGGACAAAAACACAGATGAAATCAAATCAGCCAGAGGGAATCAAAGTGGACCGAATGCTAAATTTTAGGGCCCTGGTGGAAGGATGTTGTGAGTCTAGGGGAAGAAATAAGGGAAGTAACAAACATTGTAAGTTTGGATTGGTAGGTTATGTATTAACCCTTTGTTGGTCAGCTCAACCGTTTGGTAGAGGTAACTTTGAACCCTGATATCTAATCTAAATGTAAGTCCTTTGACACCAAACTTCTGAGGCAGTCAATAATATATTCAGGTCATGCTAGTATATATACCACCAAGGAAAAAGATCATAACTATGACAACACCTCTGCTATAATGTTTTGGACACAAAATTGCAGGCAAGTTAATTTTTTTTTCATGTTATTAACTTTTAGTCTATTTAACATAAATAATCCTCATCATGTGTCAGAAATACTTTGTTATTCATCTAATATTTTTTTGAAAACGTGCTCAACCAAATGGTAGCGATAAAGGGCCATGAAATGCTAATTGCTAATGCTAATCACTAATGATACAAACACAAAGAGTTAATACATCTACTTTGAACCAAGTCACAAATTATATCGGTAAGATTGGTGAAGGAGTAATGTTTGAGTTTTAATACTTTAGTTACATTTATGATCAGTAAAAAATGTTTTTAAAATAAATCTATGTTTTATGTAATAATCAGTACTGGGTAAGTTTGACAAAGTAATTAATTATAAGTACTAGTTACTTCCCCCAAAAATTAACTGTCTTACTCCACTAGCAAAGTAATTAGTTACCAGGAAAAGTATATATATATATATATATATATATATATATATATATATATATATATATATATACTGTATATATATGTATTATTTTTTTTTTTTGCTTAAAAATGTCAAAGAAATGAAAAAACAGTAAAACAGGGTATCCATCCTTGTTCTGTGATGTTACTTTGGATGTGATTTAAGATGCTTCCTCAATTAATCTATGTGGTCTAGTGCCAGTTTAGAAAGCTACAACTTCTATAACAGCTACAGACTGGGGCAACAATTGCCACCATGAAAGTGCGGTGGATGCGTTGCGTTATCCATCTGACAGACCAACTGAAAATGACATGACAGGTGGGCTACGGCAAAAGGAGTTTATGCAGAACTGCAGGCTGTTGGACGATTGGTAAGGTTTTTTTTTACACCATATTTAGCAGCAGAATTTACTGGAATGCTGAAGATATTTCCTTTATGTGTGACTGTTAACATAACATTGCTTGACCGACTGACTCATGTTTAAATAGTGACTGAAGCGCTGCGGTGCGTATGGCTGTGCAAGTGACCGACTTCAACCACTTAATGAGGCTCAGTGATCGGTCAAGATTTTTTAATGCATTTCATCATCCATAGTCCACATGTAGTGATTTCCTCCTCTGCTGAGGCCTTATGTTGGCACTTTTTGTTAGTGACGTTACCGTTGCAACTGATGCGATATAATGACGTCATTAAAAGGTTCCATTTCTGTATGGAGACACACGCCTGAGAGGAAAAGTAGTTCCTCCAAAAAAGTCCTGGAAGGTCCGATAGTGGAAACACGCCTGTAATGCGTCACATTATTTCCTTAGTAACAGTAACGGTGATACAGTTAGGGATAAAGTAATAACTCCATTACTCGAAAGGTGTCTGTGTCGCTGTTATTCCCAGCACTGGTTATAATAGTCCCTGTGAGGTGGAAAAAGCATAAACAAATATTTTTGTTATTGTGATTTTTGCGGTGTGACCAACAAAGGGTTAACGAACAAACAAAAAGGTAACTAAATAAGGCTCACAGCCTACACAAACATAAATCAAACTAGTTCTCCAACACATATGGAGTAAAATAAAAGGACAGTTAGTAATTAAAGAGAAAAGATAAAACACTTAATGAGGCCACGAACGGCACAATAAACAATATGTTGTCACACACAGAAATAGTTCCCCTAAACAATCAACAATGTAACACAACCACACACACAGTCTGCCATGAATGCAGGACCGGGGGGCTTTTATCCCAAAAGCAGGTGTTTACGGGGGGGGGGGGGGGTGTTACAGCTGGTCAGGTGAGTGGCTGCAGCTGGAACGGCCATGGTCGGTGTTGGCGGAGAGCGTCACAGGGAATTCCTGATGATGTCAGTTGGTCGTCCCCTCGAGCTGGTCCCACCAACGATGGTTGACTATGATCTGCACCACGAAGACACACACACACACACACACACACACACACACACACACACACACACACACACTAACCCAGTGGTTCTCTAATCCGGTCCAATGTCCTGCATGTTTTAGATATTTCCCTCTTCTATCACACCTAGGTTAATTATTGATCATATTTTTGTATTTTTAAAAAAATATATATATTTAATTAGAATTTTTTTATTTGTAAATGTTTTTAATTGTTTGATTTTTAATCATTTATTATTATTATTTTTGAAATTGAATTTTTTTTTTCATTGTTTTATTTGTATTTTATTTTTTTATTTTACTAAAATGTAATTACATTTTATTTATTAAAAAAAAAAAGAGGGGCATATCTAAAACAGGCAGACCACTGGATTAGAGAACCACTGCACTAACCCCAGTCTGTAACAGTCTACTTGTATTGGTTTTAATTTGCCTGATTTTAAATTGTGAAAAACGCACTTTCCATTACAGTTTTGTGTAATATTCCATTTATTTATTCATTTATTTTTTACACTAGGTAAATTTTTATGTGCAAGTTGTATTTGAGGGTCAATGGAAAAGCGAGTAGTATCACATCTCCAGACCTGACACGAGGTTCCGACAGTCCCCTCCTCTGTCATTCCAAACATATTGTTTCTGTCACATCACGGCCTGTGTCAGCATCCAATCCCCAAAGCCAACCTGTACGCCGACTATTTATGACTTAATACGAAGTGTCCTGCTGGGCCATGATTCCCAGTGTCAGGGACTGCTTTGCAGCGGTGCTTAGAGAAACAAATAGCAGCCAGAGTGACATTATTAATCCAGACACGCTGGCACGGGCCAATACATCTCAGCTCAGTGTTTGATGTATTGGAATACGCTGAACACAGAGATGGACTTTTTCATTGGCATCTTATTTGATGAATAAAACATGAGTGCGGCTTGGGACAGAATTGAATTTCTGAATACAAGAGCAGAAGTGGTTCTGGATCGTAGGCCGTATTACAGCCTCTGACCCCCTGTAGGAAATGTTTTAACCCATACAGACCCAAACAGCTTCTGACAACCAAAGCATCTACTGATATAAACTGTTTATTAATTGCTGATCCATTAGTCCTATCAATACATGTCAATAAATGGTATAAAATACAGTTTGTCGTCTTTTCATGGTCATCAGATGTGATCCATTTGGACGTTCAGACGCTCCATAATTACCATGGAAACACCATGATTGAAAGGTATTTTCAAAATGAAAGTAAGCTTTGTGGCTGACACGTGTTCCAGGGTCCAAATAAAAAAGAAATCTTCCACAATCTTCACGTTCGTACTTTGATTTTTGTTGCAACCCGGCTCTGAGGCCACAACAAGTGAAGAAAGGGTTCACACAAAAATATGATCCTGGTGGGTTTTTATTAAACAATAATCAAAGTCAGTAAGTTGTCAGTGTAAGGATAATATACGTGGGTACGCGTAATGAGAGTATGATCAGTATATAATACCCCGTGTTGGGAAAGTTCACCTTGATTAGGAACTAGTTCAAAGTTCAGTTCAAGTTACTCAGGAGGAATTAGTTCAGTTCATCGTTCATTCTTCCAAATTATGAACTAGAAGTTCATGGATCCCAAAATGAAATTTTTAGTTCTTTTTTTCGTTCTTTTTTTGTGTTATTATTGTAAACTTATGTGGCCAAAATTTGTTCAGAATAATACAAAAATGACATCTATGATAATGTTGTGTTTTGATCCCATTTTATGCCTTATAGCAGTGGTCCCCGACCTTTGTATTACCGCGGACCAGTCAGCGTCTCACAATTTTACCACTGGCCGGGGGGGGTAAATAAAGTACAACTCCTGGTATTGTCTGTTAAAAGCTTTCCTTTTCTTGGAAGTTGTCTCTTCAGTGGCCTTTTCATCTTCGAAAAGCAACTTTCCAAAGACATCTGTTATTTTTTTACTCATTTTGCTAACATGTGGGTTATATTTTTGGCATCCAAGTAACAGAAGCTGTGTTTCTATTACAGTTTTTCGCAAAACAATATCAATATTCCTCAAATTTCGACAAAGTATATTTGCACATGTTTCACTTGACGGTTGTTCTGGGCAGAAGTGTCGTAACTCTCATGAAATATCATCCCACCACATTTCACTGCTGTCACCTTCAGAGCTTCAGATCACTTGACCACAATATCACCCTCATATTATGGTGAATGAATCGGCTAATTCTCTTGTCAGCAAAAGTCACTGGTGAACTCTTTTAAGACCCTAACATGTAAAACAAACCACCTGTCTCACATTATAAGGGTCTGTACATGTGGTGCCTACACTGTCAGGTCGAAATATTAAGTGTAAACATACTCAGCACTTAACAACAAATTATAAGCAGCCAATGGTTGTTATGGTTACAGGCTGTCATTTTCACTCCAAGAGAAGTGATTATGTGACTATGTAGTCACATCCTGTGATATATATTGCGGAAAAAGTGTTTCCATTGCACTTTTGCGATACAATATCGAAACGTCTGAAAAAACACCTCACACACCTTTTTTTTTCGATATGTGTTTTTTTTTTTAAATTCAGGTTTTTCCACTACCAGTTTTTTATAGCGATATTTACATTTTGCAAATTTTCATGGGTAATCAAAATGAAGCTATTGACGTAACCGACAGAATCCGGTCATTTTTCAAAATAAAAGATTGTTCAGACTCGGAAAATAAATACAAGAGAAATAATTAAGTAATTTTTAGGTGGCCGGCGGCCCAGTACCAATTTGGAGCGCAGTTTAATAAATGGCAGAATAACCGCATTCACAACTTCCCGTTCATTTAGCAAAAGTGAACGAGTCGTTCACGTTTGTCAAAAATATATCATTCGTGAACGGTCGTTCAATCAACTCGTTCAGGTACAACACTGATGATAACCTTTGTGTATGGAGCAGGTGTTGTAAGATGCAAGTGTGGTGCTAAAAAGATGAGTAAAAGAAACCGGGAGCGTGGCGTGGCTGGAGGAAAAAAGCAAGTCTTTTATTCTGGGTGGAGTAGGAGCGTGTCCAACCAGGAAGCTCTACAGAGAAACAGGTCATAAGTGATGGAGGGGAGTTGGTGCACGCCCAGGGATGTAACAATTTTAAACCTAAACTTATAACAAAAACCAAGGTGTCATTTCACTGAAAACCACTTTTCCACGCTCCTTTTGGAATCTGATTCCAGATTGTCAGAGGGACTTTAGCGTCACCCACGTGAGATTAAGCCTGTCCCCAGCAGCGAACTGAAGTAGCATTAGCATTAGCATCTACAAGAAAAGACGGAGCCACAGTAACTGCTGCACAAACTGGGAAAAAAAAAATGGCATGTTTGACACCCCTGTTCTAGAACATTGCTTCATCACTAAAACCCATGGACTTGGCTCAATAACAGTGGATGGACAGACTTGGTTCATGTTGATTGATATCTTTGCTAAAACCTTTTTCTTTTATCACCTTTGAATTTATGCTGATATTTTATGAACATCTACGTGATCAGTGAATTAAATATGAGTGTGTGTGTATATATATATATATATATATATATATATATATATATATATATATATATAATTTATACTGAATGAACTCCAAATAAAGATGTTAATATTACAATAAATGGTGATAAAATGCATAAGAAAGATTAAATATTGACATAAAATGATTTGGGAACTGACACAAATATCTTTAGTGTGATCATGGAGTTGGATCAATGGCAGTGAATGGGACATAATGAAATCTAGTCTTTCATTATTAACTGTTTATTAAGCAAGTGACTATTTTTGCCAATCCTGTACGTCAGTGAGGTCCAGAACCATGGTGATTTTTGTAACATTATACCGTGATTCAGGGAGATTTTATTGATATTTTGCACCTTTAAATAGGGGATTAGAGTGATTTATGACAGTTTCTGAACTTATACACAGTACTTGAGTTGAGGGGGGATGACAGCAGATGGCATCCCCCCCTAAAATAAAAACTATCAAAATGATCCCCCCTGTAAAACTGCCATCCTCCCCTTTACATCCATCCATTTTTACAGTAAATTGTGGAAATATATTTCAGCATTAGAAAGTAGTACGTACTGTATGTTGAGTAAAAGAAATAATAAAATCGGAGGGCACAGGGGCGCAAACGTGCAATGAGCATGATGGTTATTTTCAGTTGGTTGATATCTGATGCCAGAAGGAGGGACAAACTGCAGCGACACAACACTCAATGTCAGCAACTTAGCCAAATGAGCAGCTGGACAATGCTCTGTCAGGGACTATTTTTAAAAGGACAAACATTACAGGTGAGCTATAAATAAATCCTCCTGACTCTCAAACATTACTTTTCATTAATCTATACAAAAGTTGTCAGAGTCGCCACAGGTTGCATGCATAATAACAGCACAGCTAGTTTTCCAAGCTTGTCGTGTAGCCTTCAAGCTAGCAGAGATTAGCTCATGTTAATCTCTCTTGTTAGCTAGCTGCTAAAACACAGGACTTGTCATAGGGTCACGTTAGCTTTGGGTTTATGAGCGTGGGAAACATGGAACATATATTTACTGTTAATGTTAGATGAGTTTGGCTCAAATATTTTACCAGTGTTGATGATGAAATATTCTTCACGTGGTGATATTATTTCACCAATAGGTCTCGTCATGCAACACAAAAATTGTGACGTTCAAGGCAGGTGACATGAAACAATCTCTGAGTTTTTCCTCCTTCTGGGGCCTGTAATTTAATATTACACACAGTGAATATGCTAAATGTGAATTTAACCTAAATTAATCTATACTCTATTTGGTTGTTTTTGTAGTGTAAAGACAGAGGAAGGGGACGGCAGGAGACCCCCCCACTCCCACTGTTTTTGTTTTTTTTTTACAAAGGTGGAAAAAAAAAGGACCATCCCCCCCTGAATTTTTTTAACAACTTGACTACTGCTTATACCAGTTGTTTTAGTGCATGTATTTACGTTTTGGTGGCAAGAGGTGATAGATGACGATGTCCAATAACACAGTAATGTTGAAATGTTGAATTTCAGAGTATTTCAGTGAGGGTTAACAGAACTTTGGGTTGGAAAATCATGAAAAAATGTTTCATAATAACATAAATATGATTACAATATTTTATGTATTTATTTTTTTAAGCTTTTCTTTAGGTCTAGTGTTGCATTCATCTCAATGATTCAGTTTATTCTTTCTTTTTAAATGAAGCATTTTAACTTATGTCTCATCTGTAGATTTCTGAAATGTTTTACTGTGTCTTATTTAACACTATAAGGAACTCTGTGGATCTAAAATGGTAAATAGTGGTTAATCCTTTCAATACACAGGCATAGAATACAGTTTGTCGTCCTTTCATGGTCATCAGATATGACCCATTTGGTCATTCAGAGGCTCTGTAGTTACCATGGAAACATCATTATCTTCTACAACACTGAGTCACCAGTAAAACCCATAAGTTTGATGAATGACAGTGGATGGAAACACAGGGTTTATGATCAGTTAATGATATATTTAGTTAAAAATGGCAGTTTTTCTTCATTCTGAAATAATAAATCCTTAACTTTAATCTAAGCTTTAATGAACATCAACATGATCAATGAATTACATTTAGGAAAATGAAGAAATGTTCCTGTAATAGATCAATAAAGTATATATATTTCTAAAATACAGGATATTCACTGAAAAAATGTTGAATACAGACACTAATATTTTAGTAAATGGTGATAAATCACTTAAGAATTGTTAAATAAAGTAGCTGTGGGCATGTATGGGTTAAAGACACTTAGCTGTTTTAGGACAAGCTCCACATACCTTCAGATGAGACTGTGATTAGTGTAGGATTATAGTATATTATAAATTATAGCTGTCAGTGATTAACCTGTGGTGTTAGGCTACAGCACATCTGTTCTCGGATCATTATCGTGTGTCAGTACTAGAGTGGGCACAAAATCATTACTTTAAATCCCTAATGCTTTCTGCTTATGCAAATGATTCCTAAGCGATGCATCTGTGAGATAAGAAAACCCAAATGAGGCCTGCATCATTATTAATGCATGCAAACAACTGTGCATGCAGCTCCAGATTTCTCTCTCCATGTGTAGGAATGATCTTGTACATGCAGGATCAGAAGTACAGTAAGCACAGGAGGTTTCCCACTGTGGTGCCAGTGGAGCGATATAAAGAGCCAACAGTCACTGCCAATACTTGCTTTCCATTAACCTTCAAATTGCACAAATATAACTTGCACATAAAAATTTACCGAAATGGAAAAAATGCCAATTTAAATTTTTCCATCAAATGGTGGTTTTGGTGGTGTAGCACAAATATTATATTATGTAAAACTGCAATGGAAAGATATTTTTACAACTACATACAGTCGGTTAAATAATAAAAAAAAAAAAGTAAAACAAAAAAATGGAAGATGACGGATGTTACAAGTGAAGATGAAAAGTTTTAAAAGAAGCATGGTGCAGTATGTGTGGACACACCAGGACACCCAATCATTTTTTTTATGTAGTACGACATAGATGGGAAATGTATATAATAATAAATGTACCTGTAACAACATGATATTGTTTGTTACCATGTTTATGGAATGACTTCTGGTGTAATGAAGAAACAAGTCATTGCACTTGTATTTTAAAATTTCTATCTATCTATCTATCTATCTATCTATCTATCTATCTATCTATCTATCTATCTATCTATCTATCTATCTATCTATCTATCTATCTATCTATCTATCTATCTATCTATCTATCTATCTATCTATCTATCTATCTATCTATCTATCTATCTATCCGTCCGTCCGTCCGTCCGTCCGTCCGTCCGTCCGTCCGTGAACCAACCTTACCTACCTACCTGTGTCATAAATCTTTTATCGCCCAGACCTGTGTTGGAAAAGAAACACCTCAATGCAACATCTTCCAATACTAATGTCCATATAGTGTATCACAATTATGCTATTAAACTAATGATATATGGACATAGATTCATGCACACATTTACTTTTTAAGTAAAAAGGCTCAGACATCAGTATCTGTCTAATGTTCTTCTGCTGCATAGTTCGGTCCGAATTCTGCTGCGAGTCTGTGAACTGCAAACGAACAAACAAACAAACAAACACAGGCGACTCTCAGTGATGAGAGTGAATGCAAAGTATACAAGAACTGGCCTTTATAGGAGGACATTTACCTGCATAAAACAGTGAAAAATGCTTTGTGCTTTGACTTCACCCTTGCCTGTTGGTAGTGGTGAGATTGTTTCACCATGCTCATCTATCCTTGTGATAAAGTGGGCTGTCACCGACCGGCGCCGCTTCACGCAAGCTCCATGACTGGACTCATGTATAAGTTAGTCTTTGGAGAAACACTGACTTGATGTGTCTATTAAGAGGTCTTAAAAGCCAGAAGTTGGTATTTTAATTCAATGAAATCAGCATAAACACATGAATAATACATGAAGTCAAATGAATGTAAAACGCCTCAATGCTTTCATTAATTATATGGCTGATTTCTGCAGCGCTGCTATATATACTCTAATACTAGTTTTGATGATAACATGGCCTTTTTTTTCTCAGCTATAAAGTCCACAAAATGTTTCATAGATTTAACTTTTCTCTAAGGAATTGCTCTTGGATCACAACATAAAAAGGGCTAATTCAACAGTTCTGTCCGTAGCCTCTCTCTGTTCTGTAATTTACAGACGTCCAATCTGACTCCATTATGGCTGTGGAGGGAGATGAAATATGGAGTCAAATGCAGTACAGTTTACCTGAAAATTAACTTATCCAACCATATACACCAAAAAAGACATGAAGGCTAGAGTGTCTCAGATGTTTATATGTGTGTAGAAACTACTTGCGTGTCATGAAAATCTTATTTCAATTACAGAGGAAGATCTGCACATGTCATCATCTATATTAGGGGTATTAAATATACGACCAATGGCTTAAAACTGGCCTGACAAAGCTTCCAACTGGATGAATTTGTGAATTTACACTCAAGTTATTAACAATCAGTGCTGTTGAAATCACTTTACTTCAGCTTTCACATACAGAATAAGCTATTATAAATAACAACTTCAAATGATATTGATTTGATGTAAAACTCTGTTATACATTGGAGCTTACAACAGAGTATGTATTTTGGGGGTACTACCCCTGTTGTGAAACACTGTAATAGCCCAACTGCATACATTTTGACATCTGCAGCAGCTCCTTTGTGTTAATAGGACTTGTCACTTTATGTCAAAATGCTAAATTTAGAACAGCCTATTTTGCATGCCATGCAGCATTGTTGAAATTGGATGAACTGATAGCGCAGCACAGTAAAGTATATGCAGTTTCCTTTTTCTGACTTCTGGTTTATAATTTCATGTTAAATATGGCTTCAACTTCAGTATCATAGAAAACAAACCACCACAGTTTTGGTTTTTGCCTTAGGGACTGGATACGGTCATCACCATCACATGAAAGGAGTTTTTTAGTTAATTCTCCTAAACCCGGAAGGGATTCAGAGAAATGGGTACAAGCTCGTAAACTAGAAGGATTTACAGTTAAAATGTGACCAAAGAAGTTGTATGTCCTCTGGGTTTGGTGGGAGCCAATACCAGTGTCTGAAACGTTTGTGTGGGTATGTTTATGAGTATTAGCCTTTTATTATCAGTGGAATGACAATGTAAGCATACAGCTGCACATGGCATCACTCATAATAAAAGTACAAACCAGTATATATATATATATATATATATATATATATGTTTGTGTCTGTCTGTCTGTCTTTTTGTTTGTCAGCAATTTTACACAAAAGGTACTATTCCAATTTCCATGACATTTTAAGGAAAGGTTCACACCTTGTACATAAATATAGAAAGGGTAGATGCTGTGCGTCTTATCCCTTAAAGTTGTCGTTCCATGGTTATTTCATTAATATTGCTGTGTTCTTCGTTGTTATTGAATACATTGTGTGTTGGTTCTATTTTAAAAAAACGTCCGGATTGCTTTGTTTCCAGCTGTTTTTTCACAGTAGAAAAATGACTTGAGGTCAAACAACAGAGTTTACCGGTACTTCCTCATACATGTCCATGACGCGATGATGAGGCGTCTCTGATTGGCTCAGAATGCGTGAAGGAACACTCTCCCCTCCCCTCTGGCTCTCTGTATGTGTTTACCTTTACCAGAGTAGTATCCAGCTAGGTTTCGTGCCGTTGCTTGTTCGGAAAATATGCAGGGGGGAAAAAAGAGACTTCATTTCCACAGAGAGCACATGAACCAGTTTGATCTGCCATTTTTTTCCAGTTTGTGCAGCAGCTACTGAGGCGCCATCTTCCCTCATAGATGCTAATGCTAATGCTACTTCAGATTCGCTGCAATGGGGGACAGGTTTAACCCCACGTGGGTGACGCTAAAGTCCATCTGATGTCAGATGGACCGGCTTTTTCTAGGTCCCTCGTTCCTCTTGTTGTTTTCTGTGAATGCCGTATGCAACCAGTGGAGCATGTGTTGGTAAGTCGAGGTGACCCATCAGATTCCAAAAGGAGCGTGGAAAAGTGATTTTCAGCAGAATGACACCTTTAATGCTGTAATGCTGTGACACTGTGATGTTGTACGTGTAACCAGCTGTCATATTGGAGCGGTACTTGTCAGCCTAGTTTTGCAAACAAAGCAAGAGGGTGCTTTTATCTCACTTGATATTGATGATTTCTATATAAAGAGAACGTGTACATCAAAAATAAACTTAATAAGTCTCTAACATTTCTATGTAAGATTCTTTGCAGTATGAAACAAATATATAATAGTGATTCCTTCTACCCTCGACTCGACTGTGTGCTTCTTATAGCGAGCCCAAGCTACACAAAACTGGGGAATATTGTGATTTGTCTGAACTACGTAGAACGAAAACAGTGGAAACACCTTGACAAGTGGCCGCTGTGTTGATGTATCCAGCCAATCGGAGGCGCTGGATCTACGCTTTCTATATCTATGGTCCAGAAAAGATCTCATAACATTTTGGTGAATGTAGGTCGATAGTCAAGGTCATCAAAATGTGTTTACACACTGGTGAGAGGGGCGAGGGGTATTGTGCACGATACCTGTTGTTCACATATTTTAAAAGTTACATTTTCAGGAGGTAATTTCACAGTTTTCACTCTAAACTATAGGGAAAAGTTGACAGTTGTTATAGGTTATTATGACTTGATCCACTTTTATCACATTGATCTGTATGTGGAACCAGAATTAAAATGAGTCTGACAACCCTGGTCTACATTGAATACACTGACTCTTTGGGCTGAGGTAACTTTTGACTGATGGGATGACATTAACACAAGGTTCTCCGAGGGCCATTGGAGACCTTTAGGTACATTAAAATCCAATAGTGGAAGCAATCAGATCTTTGTTTTTTTCAATTCCAGCTTTTAAGCACATTAGTTGCATAGTGCTGCGCAGGCTCTTCGGTAATGGCTAATACATGGACCCATCTATCTTCTTTAATCTCTGCAGAACAGTTCTCAGGTACGGCTCAGCTCCTGTTCTGCTTATGCAAACATAATGTAAACACACACTTTTAAGCACCTAACACAGCTCAGTAGAATCCCACGGCTTGAAATGCGGATGAGATTTAACGGCATTATCGCTGTCAATCAATGGACTAAAACACAGAAGGAGAAGTCACACTGTGCAACGCCATAGCAACTAAGGAAAACAGAGAGGTTAAGTCCCGCCCCTTTCTCCTGAGCCTCATATTCAGAGAAAACTATGAATGGATTTAAATAGGAACAGATTTTTTCACCAGCAGTCCTCGAGTCCAGATCTAGTGGAAGTTTTCACTCCCACTTGGAGATGGTTTGTTGATTTTTTTTTCTCTCTATAAAGTGTTTTTACTGTAAGGCCTGGAATTGCGAAATGCCTTGAGATAATTATATATTCTTATTGTTGTTGTTATTATTATTATTATTACTATTGGCACTTTATAACTAAAAATGAACTGAATTAAAATTGAATATTTTACTTTTTGTTGAAAAAAATGGCAAAAACATAAGCAACACTATTCTAAGGTTCAGTATCATTAGCCACATAGCATATTAGCTTATGGTATTATAAGTTATGTACGTAGCGCAGGGGTGGCAGACCCTGGTCCTTCAGAGCCACAATCTGACATGTTTTCGATATATCCCTCGTCCAGCAAACCTGACAGTTGTTATTCTTCTGCAGAATTAGATGATAAACTGATCATTTCAATCAGGTTTGTTGGAAGAAGGAAATGTCTAAAACATGCTGGATTGTGGCTCATGAGGACCAGGGTTAGAGAAGCTTATGAGTATGAGTCTGGGATACAAAATAATGATGCATTGTTTTTGGTTTGGGTTTTTTTGTCTGTCTTTAAGCAACTTTATGCAAAAAGTACTGGACGCCCAATTTCCATGAAATGTTCAGGAAAAGTGTGAGATGGTGCAGAATAGATCCCATTAACTTTTGGTGAATGTGGGTCAAAGGTCAAGGTCACAGACACCAAATATGTATTTTTGCAATGATAAGAGATAGGGAAATTCAGGTAAAAATATTTCAGGGGGTTTGTTGTGCCTGGCATCATTTGTTTTAAATGTGATGAGATATTTGAAGTAGAAATGAAAGAAATACACTTGGTCAGATTTATATTTTTTTTTTCCAGTGTGTATTACTTATAACCAGAGGTGATCAAAGTACTGCTCCCCTTCTGTAGTTAAGTTGAAGTACAGTTAGTACTTGTGTGAAAAAATACTCTGGTAACAGTAAAAGTACTAATTCATCATCTTTACTTAAGTAAAAGTAATAAAACAAAAGTACAACTTCTTAATTGTAATAAAGTAAAAAGTAAAAGTGCATTTTTTTTTGCTATGGATGAAATAATATGCATTTAATCAGGAAAAAAATGAAAAATGGCAAAAACTATTTCAAAATAAAGCCTTTAAAACTGAGTTACTGTGTAGATTACGTGTTTTATTGGGAAAAGATCAAAAGTCATAAATAGGAGAATAAAAGTCAAATTTATGAAGACAAAATTTTAAATTATGAGATTAAACTTCAAAATTATGAGGGAAATGTTTTGAATTATGACATAAAAAGTTAAAATTATATGATAAAAAAGTCAAAAATTATTAGATAAACAGTCAAATTATGATATAGTAAGTCGAAATTTCAGATACACTATTCCGTATTTTACATCATCACATTTGTGTAGTTTGAAAAATTAATGAGTCTATTTTGAGAATGCAAAGAGTATAAAGTACAGATATTTATACAAAAATATAGAGAGTAAAAGTAAAAATAAATAAATAAATACTCAAGTAAAGTACAGATACCTAATAAATGTACTTAAGTACAGTAAAGGAAGTACTTCTACTTAGTTACTTCTGCTTATTACTAAGCATAAGAAGTACAAATTCAGTAAAAACAACAACAAAAAATCCCCATAAATGCACCACACTGGACCTTTCTATTCCATTTTATTATGGATTGGGATCAGGATTAGGGTCACTGCTGGGGTTTTATCGTGCTGTCTTGTAAAGTGACAGATCTGTCTGAGGCTGGGGGTCCTCCATTTCTCCTCATCCTCTGTCCTGATGGATGGTCCTGGCCCCCATCCAGTTGTACGCCTTTAGAACAGGATGTGGGCTGACTCCTGCCTGGAGTCACTGGTCTAACAGATAAGTTAATGGTCACGGGGGTTTGTAGTCTTATCAGGATAGTCCTCTGGGTGGGGGCTGTTGGAGCTTCCGAACAGATGACAGACGCTTGTTAACGTTCAAATACAGTTAAAAGCGATTGGGTTCACACTACAGGGTCCAGTTTCACAGAGATGCATTCAGAACATTGTTTATGCTGCCTTCAAGTGCTGTGGGATTTATGATAAATGTGAAAATTATACATGAATGTCCTCGCATGTTGTATTTTCCACTGGGACCTGTTTTTTTTTTTGTTATTTGTTGATGACTTTGCATATTTATAGTGTACACAATTTGCAAAAAGAAACAATTTTATGGTTGGAGCTGCAGATGTGTGTCCCCTCCAAAACCTCTGGCTTCTACAGACATGCATTAATGGTTTAAGAAGTTAGGTTAAATGGCCGATACAGTTATTTTTGGTGACTCCTATGGGACACTGTAAAGCATAAACTGGCTGTTGTCTAGCCTGTATGTTTGTGGTGCTTGGCTTCTAATAAAAATATCTGAAACATACATTGCCGATAGAATAGTATGTTTTTTTTTGCAATTGCATCATGAAATATTTGCAGAAAAATATTTTTGTTTCAAAACATGTGGCTGCATCAGATAAACCGATGCATATTTTTAAGTCTTTGCTACAGACCACGTCCAGTGCAAGGACTATTGAGACTGCTGTGATCATATGGGGACGCATCCTTTGAGCTTAAATTTGACCACCTGAACATGCAGGAAAACTCGCCAAAAATGTTATTCAATGGGAAATAAAATGCTAAGATGGTATGTGGTTTTATTGTTTATAAGAAAAAGAAATGACATCACTAAATTATAGCCAGTTTCTACATGTCATCTCCTGGATGTTTTTCTGCTGAAACATCCAGTTTTGACCTGGACAGAACAGAGCATGTGCAGAAAGGAGCATGTGAGTTTGGAGAAGGGAACAATACTTGGCAGATTTGAGTGACCACCATTGTACGTGTGAGTGATTGGTTGTTTGTGTTTATTTGTGTACATGTCTCTGTGACACATAGAGGAGAATCAATCAATGAAAAAAAAAAAAAGATCAATTAACATGTATAAATCTAGCCTAGGATCTAGTCTGTACCCAGTGGCCGCAAATGGTATTTGCTACGGGAGACAGACTAGACAGCCTCGGATCTGAAAATCCAAAATGTACCGGGCCAATCAAATCGCGAGGGGCGGGATTGGAGCCCGCCCTGCCTCATGACGACACAAATACGACACGTAATGTTGTAGTCGCAGAGACGTAGCAGCTAGCACACATTGCCGTAACACCAGTTGCTAGCTGCTAGACAACATGGCTCATCACCAGGAACAACCTTTCGAGCTGGCTTTGGCAGCAACGCTAGGTGATTTAAAATTACAGTTTTCCCTGCGAGAGGAGCAGAAAACGGCACTTAAGCTGTTTTTAGAAAAAAGGGACGTTGTCGGAGTTTTGCCCACCGGGTATGGCAAAAGTTTGATTTATCAGCTGGCTCCGCTAGTGGGACGACGCATGGGTCTGCACAACCCGCTGGTGATCGTTGTGTCACCCCTTTTAGCCCTAATGGATGACCAGTTGCAAGAGGCCGAAAAACTGGGAATATGAGCAGCACAACTCGGCAAAGGCGACCCGGAGGAGATCCGAAGCGGCCGGTGCCAAATAGTGTACGGGAGTCCGGAATCCTGGCTGAACCGGGAATGGTTAGACCTGCTAGCCAGCAAAGTATATCAAGACAACCTCTTGGGAGTTGTCGTGGATAAAGTCCACCTCACTTACAAATGGTAAATATGCTTTATAAATCTCCATTTTCAAGTACTAACCGAATCATCGGCCTGAAATCAAAGCTACCACAAACCGTGTCTATCTGACTGGTTACCCATCCAATAGCGTGGCGTTGTGTAAAGAGAAAATTTGACAGACAGCGGTTATCCCGCCCACAAATTCGCCTAGACTTTCTAGACTCTCCCCCGTAGCAAATACTATTTGCGGCCACTGGGGAGAGTCTAGATCCTAGGCTAGTATAAATCAATTTTACCCAAGTAGCAGGTCATGATAAATTGTGTCAGCCATTCTTTTTTCGCATTTAAACTATGACAACAAAAGCCCTTTGAACTTGCACTGGTCATATCAAATTCACAAGTGGAAAGGTTCATCTTTCCTATAGCACATGAAGGCAGCATTAGATCATACTAATACTCAGACTTCAAAGACATATCTATACACAATTAAGAGCAGAAAAAATATTACACAAAAAAAAATTGGTTGTCTTTAGTGAGAAGAGATGAGATTTAATATTTGGCGTTAGCTTCAAGGGTTAGCATGTTTTACTGTTGATTAGAAATGCTGTGTGGTTCATAACATTCTGATGTAATCATCTCCTTTTAACTCCTTGACATGTGAAGTGTTTCTAATCATATGATGACACTGTGTAAACATTTCACATGATCAATTAATCTGGATCCAAGACCAAGATGACAGACTGCATTTGTTTCAATCAGACCAACTCAGACAAAGATAAACTGGACTAAAACCATGAGCAAGGGACTTCAGCTGAAGCACTTAATAACAGTTATTCCCAAACTATAATGCATTACAAATTCCTTGTTACTTCATTTCCTTACAGCAGGGATGTCAAACTCAAATTCATGGGGAGCTTAAGTCTCCGCCCCTTCCAGGTAGGCTCATGGGTCCTGAGATTGGAAAATTAATGAATGGTATTCAATGGGAAATAAAATGTTAAAATCGTATCTGGTTTATCATGTGCCCTGAATCACACACATGTTCTACCTCATAATAAATGATAATTATTGTGTATTTCAACTGCTTCAGTTAACTAATGGCTGATTTATTTTCGAGTAAATCCCGTTAATAATTTGGACTACACACCTGGCGTACATGTGACGTCACCACAGACTCCACACCACAGCTGAGGGGAGTGTGACGTCACATATGCAACCTATTGTAGCTTCAAACTAAGTCCACATTAAACCTAATGTCACGTTTGCTTCCCATCATAAACAGGTGGTCTGTCTATGCCACATCAAATATTTCTTATTAATCGCTATCATATGTGAATTTCAGAGCACTTGTCAAACAGAATCAGAATTTAGCTTGACTTGCTCCATTCACTCCCATTCAATTTTTTTGCGAGCTAAGCACCCATGGAGGTAGAAGGGTGTGACTTAGCCTCTCCATAGTAGGCAAAAATTAAAAACTAAGGTGGAGACATGGTCAATATTAATGGAAAAATGACTTTAACTTCATAGCGTCTTATGTTATATTCTTTCATTATAGCCATATTGTCTCTGCACACAAGACACACAGGTTCTTTATTTATTAGTGAACACATCATCTGCCTCCAACCTGTCTGGAAAGCTCCTGCTGTTCATATTTTATTTGGCTATTTTTGTGGAGGGGGTGGAATTAATGATGTGACTGGTAACATGATTGTTAATGAGCCGTGCTTGTTGGTGTTGAATGTGCACCAAGCAAAGTATTCTGGGATTTGTAGTTTTTGGGGCAATTAATCATTTGCTGTCAGAAAATAATCTTAAGTTACAAAGATTTATTACAGAAAGATGTATCAAATTAAAATGAATCAGTGATTAAGACAAAAATCAAATACTGATCTGCTCAAACAGTGTGTGTGTGTGTGTGTGTGTGTGTGTGTGTGTGTGTTTACCCCAACTCAGCAATGTGTTGAAAGATACTGAGGGGCTTTAGGGAGATAAAGTCACATATACATGTATCTTATTTGCTCTGAGCAAATAATTACAAGGCCATTTTTGAGACTTCAAAGAAGCAAATGGAAAATGGGTTCAGAAAAGCAAATGAAAGTAGATACAAGGTCCAGACTTTTTGGGAGAGTAGAATCAATTCCAGTCAATCATCAACTATATTCAAATACAGATGAATAAAGTCATTTTCCCCACAGTAGTGTTAGCGGTGCGTGCAATGGGCCAGCTCTGATGCACATTTGATATGAATTCACAGGTCATATACAATTACAGGCCCTGACTTTGATATGTGCATTAAAATACTACTGTCTCAGAAATGTAATGCATTACATGAGTCCTGTGTTACTTTTAAGTTACAGACTCTCGTCATAAAAGGTATGTCAGCAGTAGAACTCAACCACCTCAATACAGAAATAGGAGAGCCTTACGACCAGAGGAGTTCAAAGTACTCACATTCTGTACTTAAGTAGAAGTACAGATACTGGTGTGAAAAAATACTCTAGTAAAAGTAGAAGTACTGATTCACCTTTACCTTTACTGAAGTAAAAGTAAAAAAGTACAACTTCTCAATTGTATTAAAGTAAAAAGTAAAACTGCATTTTTTTTCTTTCCTATGGATGAAATAATACTGATTTAACCAGGTAAATGTTAAAAAATAAATAAATAAATTATATATATATATATATATATATATATATATATATATATATATATATATATATATATATTTACTGGGTCATGGGGTAGTGGGTATGGACAGAAAATTTCAAAAGTCATGAATCAGAGATTTAAATGTAAAAAAAAAAATTAGTTAAAAAAATATGACAGAAAAAGTCACAATTATCAGATTAAAATGTCAAAATTTGGAGTAAAAATTCAGAATTATGAGATAAAAAAAAGTCAAAATTATGATTAAAAAAAGTCAATTGTGATATAAGAAATGGATACTTAAGAGATAAAAAGTCAAAATTTTACCCCTATTATGTACATGTATTTATAGGATTAATGGATCAACAGGTATTAAACAGTTTAGATCAGTAGATGCTTTTGGTCAGTGATCAATTTATGGGTCTTTATGGGTCAAGTGTGATGAGATATTTGGACTAGAAATGAGAAAACTAGACATTAGATTTAGATTTTTGCAGTGCATAGAATCCCTGAGAAGATTATTAATAATAATAAGAATAATCTTTATTTGTATAGCACCTTTCATACAAACACTGTAGTCCAAAGTGCTTCACATTGATTACAAATTAAAATCAAATTTTAAGACAGGGTGAAATAAAAAGCATACATTAAAATTCGATTGCACAAAAATGATAAAATTACAAAAGTACAAGATTATAAAATTTCAATAAATACAATTACAAGAGTGCAGATTAACTGATTATAAATACATTATACATTAAAATTTGATTGATTAAACTTATCCCAAAGTGCTTTACAATTTTAAGACAAGGTGAAATACATTAGGAGTTGATTTCGCACAAACTATAAAGAAAAAGAATGTAAAGAACAAGGGTCACACAATTGACCCTGTGACTCCATTCTTTATCAAAGGCTGATGAAAATAAAAATTATTTTAATTTAGTTTTAAATATACTCAGTGAATAATATTTTGTTATTCTGCCAGAAACTGGATCCAGATTCATTTTGGTTCCCCTGGTGTGTGATGCACAAATCCAGAGACTAAACATGGAACAGGTTTGAGCAGATGATCCACTGGTGTGTGTGTGTGTGTGTGTGTGTGTGTGTGTGTGTACATTTACCTCCTCCAAACGTCTGCTGTCCTTCCTTTCAAACATTGCGTCCTGCTCCACTGGGCAGGTGGATTCTGAGCCCAGAATACTAGCGTACATCTGGAGCGAAGGTGACATCCTTTGGATCTGGTCCAGTACTGTCGCACAGGAAGTCATGAGCATCCTGAAGACACAGACGTACACAGGGAAGTTTCTACACACATGAGAGAGTGTGAGAAAAAGCCAAACGGTAAACAGCTTACTTACCTTCTGTTCAGTGCAATAAAATTCTGGCGCCTTCAACATCATCTTAATTTTAAAAGGCGGAACCTGCCAGAGGCGCCTGGTCTTTGTTTGTGAATCATCAGTGCGACGGGCGTCTTTTATGGCCTTGGCTGTTCTGCAGAATGACAAACTGACAAGGTGTCAAAAGTTCCTTTTAAAATTCCCTTTTCAAGACAGTTTTACTAATTTTTTTTTAAAAAAATGCATTATTCATCCAAGTATTACAGGTGAAAAAGTAAATATTAGATGGTCTAATACAGAGGGAATACGGTGAAAAACCTACTAAAAAAAAGCCTTCTTTCTGAAAGATGGTGCTTAAAAAAAAAAAAGATCCTGTCAAGCATGTTTTTCATTAGAAAAGCAATCTCATATAAGTAAAGACAGCTGATTTATTATCCAGTTCAAACAGGAACAAGCTAAATGTTTTTATAATATCCCAAGGTCAGTCATGCTAGTACCACTTCTCTCTTCAAGTGCATGTACCGTATTTTCCTCACTATAAGATGCACTGTTAATGAATGGTTTAGTTTTTCATATATAAGACGCACTGGACTACAAGATACATTAGGTGAAGTCAAAATAATGAGATAAAAAGTCAAAATTATGAAATTCAATTCAAAATTATGTGATAAAAAGTCCAAATCTTAATATAAAAAGTACAAATTATGAGATAAAAAGTAAAAATTATGAGATAAAAAGTCAAAACTATGAGATAAAAAGTCTAAATTATGAGATAAAAAGTCAAAACTATGAGATAAAAAGTAAAAATCATGAAATAAAAAGTCCAAATTAGGAGATAAAAAGTATAAATTACAAGTCACTAAGCACAATCAGAATTAATCCATAAATAAGGTACACTGGAGGACAAGGTGCACTGTGGTTTTTGGTGAAAATCCAAGTCTTTAAAGTTTGCTTTATAGTCCACAATATACAGTCATTTGTGATTGATTATTGGTTATTGATTATGATTTTCCTCTTAAAGGAGTGATGCTTTGCTTTAAAAAAAAAAAAAAAAAAAAGGAATTATACATTTTAAAACATTTCCACGTGGTCTAAACAAACTGTACAATAAATGCTCTGCTTGGGTCTGAATTATTCATTCATTCATTCATTCATTCATTCATTCAACTACACAGGTCAATCTTCAACTCTATTTATGAGTAATGAAGCCAGAAAAATCCTTTTGAGCGCTGGCCCTTTAAATGCACATGGATCACGTCAGGCCCCGCCCCCTCCTGGTGTTGCCTCTGCTGCTTTGTTGATCATTTCCACTATGGACTGTAACTGCTGCTGATAAATGATTAAGTCAAACTGCACAAATATTCATGTGAAGTCTATTAAAGTTAAAAATTCTTGATGAATTTTTAACCAAACCCCTCCCCCTCACATTTGTGAAAAATGTCTGTAGCTGTAAAAGTGTTATTTAAATTCATACTGATATACTACATGTAGTCTATTAGTTAAACTACATTTTCCAGTAACTTGTCCCACACTGGACAGAATAAACATGATTACATTTTGGAAAAAGAAGATGAACGTTCAAATGTTTAATGAATTAAAAAACTAAATCTCCCATTTACTTATAAGAGACAAAATGTCAAATATCTATAAAAACATCCAATTTCTTTCAATTTACTTCAAATCCTGCACATATTTAAACACAATTGACATGATGACATCAGCTGAATCAATAAGGATCAACATGTGATCCTTGTGAGGGGCGGAGTTTGTTGTACCCGGCACCACTTGTTATTTATGCATTTATTTTAGTGTTGTGACCCATTTGACCTGGAATTGACTTGAATGTGACCATGAGTAGGAAGTAGAGGTGTGACGAAATCTCGTGAGATGTAATTTGGCGAGATTTCTCGTATTAAAATTCTGTCTTGCGAGATTTGTTTTCCAGCAAGCAGTAAAAATGATGTCGGAAAACACAGGTTTTACTATTGAAGACGCCTCTGTTTGGCAGCATTTTGGGTTCCTGGCAGAAATGATAAATGTCAAGAGAGTGAGTGATAAGACACAAACAATATACAGACTGTGACGGTGCGACATAAAGCGCCAGTGTGCTTACTCTCTCTCTCTCTCTCTCTCTCTCTCCCTGTCTGTTTCTATACATCTGTGGGTGCTAGGGCGTTAACAGACATCGACTTCCATAGCACAAGTCGACTTAAATTTGGAGGAATCCACAAGTCGCATGTTATTCTGTCTGTCTGTCTCTCTCTCTCTCTCTCTCTGCACGTAAACACAGTCAGACCTAAACTAGACGTGGCTGCTGCAGGTAAGACAGTTGTGATGGACAGACACACTCTCTTTTACTTCACCTTAGATGAAAAAAACAGCACAACCATCTGAAGAGACATTCACTCGCTAATCTGCGTGATATAAGCAGCATCCGCTAGCTAACCTGAGTGAGCAGTAGCGAAGGCGCTCATTTAATCCAGACATGATGTGGACAGTGGTGTTCGTCTTAGCGACCACTGAATTAAACGTTCTGCACTTAATATGAAAAGTGAGAACGCGTGACAGACGTGTGGACAGTCCGGTTTTAGAGCCGTGGGTCCAGACAAAATGTGGACATATGTTCACCTACTGATGTTCAGTTAAATTTAACAGGGAACTCTTTGCTAACGTTAGCCTTTGTTTTGTTGGTGTTAAAATGCATATGCTTGTGTCTTGTCAGTGGACATTGTTACGTTGCAGTGAACTTTAATGGACAGACGTGTGTCTGTGTGTTGTTGGGTTTTTTTTTGCTGCGTGTCTGTGTTGTTCCAGCTGACAATGTCATGACGTCATCATGATAAGTCGACTAGACTCTGACTTTATTGTCAGATAAGTGGACTTGAAAGAAACTGAAGTCATTAATGCCCTAGTGGGTGCATGAAACATGGTTGTCCCACGACTCACTGTTTAAACTGGACATTATTTGGACCTCACTACCCAGCCGTTCCCCTGTGGTGTGGGCACCAGGTGTCCACCCAGACACAAACAATGCCGTACATTGCAGCTAATATGAGCACAACACAGAGACATTTCCAGCAGCACCACAGCTCAGTACTCAAATCAACACCTGCATCTGCCAAGAAAACACCAACAAACCACACAAGACTGACAAATATATTCACACCTTAACGTCCACTGTCAAACTGAATTGTCCAGTTCTTAAAGCGACAGTACATATTTTTAGTCTATGTTTAACAGATAATCTATGCATATGAATTCTCATTATTTTAACTGTCATATATGATATTCATCATTTTAATCATGAAATATACTTATATATGAAATGACAAAATGAAATGAAATTATTTATCCTTATAAACATGAATTTGGGAATATATCAACATAAGTACTTTTTGTTTTTGCACATATTGTTTGCACTTGGAAAAAAAGGAGAAATATATAATTTGATTTATTTTATTTTAACTGTCATAACAATTCATTTCAGTTTCAATTTGTTCATTAAGAAGTTCATTAAAAGTTAAAAGTTACAGAGTTATAAAATCCATGTGCAACTCAGTTAAATAAAAGTCTGTCATATCATTTGTAATTTTTTTTTTTTTTTTTTAATTTCGTCTCAATCTCGTGAACCCAATCTCGTGTCTCATCTCGTCTCGTGAGCTGAGTCTCGTCACACCCCTAGTAGGAAGTGATTCATATTTTGTGATAATGTTGATACAGTTGATGAATATAAATTTCCATTTCCCTATGAACTTTAGTTTGCAGCTCCTTGACGTATCCTGACTCATGCAGGTGCTTCTTCTACTGGTTAATACTGACTTTGTGCTTTCACAGCCTCAGGTGATGGTTCTATTCCTTTGCATTCCTTTTAGTTCCCTCCATCTACGTATGCGTCTCTGTTGCAGAAAACTTTCTATTTCTTTTTTCCGGCTCTTCATGTTGCTCTCGGCCTTTCTCTTTTTGCTTCCTATGTGAGAAACTTCAGTTAACACAGCAGCGTTTGAAGTCAGACGACCCTGAAAATGTTTGACTGTAAATAAGAAGAGACATAATATTTTATAGTTTTTTATTTGTACTACATTGGCACAGAATAAATAACAGTAAAGTTCCATAGGTTAACTCTCATCTGTGGACAATGTAGTTAAGACTCAAGGATGTAAAAGCATAAAACATTATGCTTAAAAAAAAAACTCAAAATAATATTTTCTTCCAAAATATTGATTTGTCTGTAAGCAGATTCACTGTAATTGAGAAAAAAAAAATCTTCAAAGTCAAAGTAGAGACTGGAAAATAATGAGAAAATCTCTGATATTTTTGAAGTAACTCAGTAAAATAAAAATAAAATATAAAGTAGGAAACAGTGTTTGACTGTTTTATCCTTTTGTGAAATCAGAAATAATCATTAGTTACAGGTGTGGTTGTGAATAATACACGTGTGTTGTGAATTATATTGTTTTAAATATCAGGAATTTGTTTGTTTGCAGCAAAACTGTTGGTTGAATTCCTACCAAATTGAGTTTATAATGACCAGTGACCCAGAATAGATATGATTATATTTTGGAAAATGTAGTAAAAAGTGCACATTTTTAACAGTGAAGTGGAAGCTATAAACGTTCATGATAGAGACACACCTACCTCTAATTTTAATTCATTAATTTATTTATTTTTGTCTTGTTTTGTTATTGTGATTGTGTTTTGTTGCTTTTCCCGGCTTAAATGTTGTGTTTGGGATATGGGTTATAAAGACCTTGAAAGAGTGTAACACTGTAATGTGAAGTACATATCTAATTAAATAATAAAAAATACACTGGGAAAAAAAAATATGAATGTTTAGAATGTTTTTCCCCCTGTTTACTCAAAAAGGTCAAAGTTTCAAATGTTTGTATTGAACACAATATGAACTACAGAATGAGATGGAATGTTCTGTCATTAATAATAATTAATAATCCTGTATTTATTTTGTTCACAGTGGCTCATGTTGGCTCTGTATTGTATTATTAGTGTCAGATGCTTATATTTCTTTTTCATTTTTGGTTTAATTTTGTGTGTTTTTCATTTATTTTTCCACAAATATTATAATTATCATTTATTATTATTGTTATTGAGTGTTATTGTTGTTTCTGTATGTATTCTTGTTCATGGTTGTCATTTTATATGTATGTATATATGTATCAGATATAGTTAACACATGTAATGTTCTTTTTCTTTTGGAGGAAGGAGGTTTTTGTGAGAAATATTGATACAGTAAGAAGGGGGGGGGGGTCTTTTGAACATGCTTGTGTTGTTTTTATTGTTGTTTTCTTTTTCTTTTCCATTTTTTAAATGTTCAATTAAAATAAGCAAAAACAAAAGAAGAATCAATTCCTACCAATTTGGATTAATAGATTGCCAGTGATCGAGAATACTTTGGGAAAATTAGGTCAGAATTAAAATATTTAATCAATTTTCTTAATGTTTTTTTTTTATCCCTCATTTATTTAGAATGGGCAAAATTTTTAAAACTATCAAATACATTTTAGCACAAGAAACTCCACCCTTCACACATACAGTACTGTAGCTTATTTTGGCACCGATTAGACTGATGTCATCATGTCTATGTGTGATAATGTCAGCAAATCACTTGCTTATACACACACACACACACACACACACACACACACACATATATATATATATATATATATATATATATATATATATATATGTGTGTGTGTGTGTTTGTGTGTGTGTGCCAAGTTTAAAGTAAATTGAGGAAAAAAAGGTTGTTTTCATAGAAAAAAATGTAATAAAACATTTTAACTGTGAACTACTTTTCCCAAAACGTAATGACATCTATCACTGACAATTTCTAAACTCAATTTGGTATGAATTCAACCAATAGTTTCACTGCTTAAGTGTATCCCCTTTTGTAAATATAAACATTGCAATAAAGCATTTGTGGAGTAATTGCAATGCATTTACTCAAATAAATCATTAATGGTAAATGGACTGAACTTACAGTATATAAGACATTTCCACCTTCAAAGCACTCAAAGTGCTTTACACTTATTTTATTGTTACAATCCCAAAGCAAAAACAACTGACTAAGAGAGAGGCAGAGGAAATAAATTGAGTGCAAACCATTGAAATATGTCGTGTAAAAAAAG
The DNA here is from genome assembly GCA_020466265.1 of Siphamia tubifer. Lineage (NCBI taxonomy): Eukaryota > Metazoa > Chordata > Actinopteri > Kurtiformes > Apogonidae > Siphamia > Siphamia tubifer. The sequence continues at coordinate 21,601,385 of CM035798.1, forward strand.
GCTTTAAAGTGTCAGAAACACTTGTTGGTGTTCCATCAATGTCCACTGGGGGAAGGGGGGGGGGTCTATACTGTAAGTGAACCACTTTCTATTGATCAGTTCTTCTCAAATCCAGTCCTTGTGGCCCAGTGTCCTACATGTTTTAGATAGTTCCCTCTTCTTTTTTTATATTTATTTATTCATTACAAAAAATAATCACATTTAAAAAATATATATATAGCATTTATTATAATTTTTGTAATTTTTAAAAACATAAAAAAATATATTTTTATTTTTAGTTAAAAAAGATGTTTTTTTCTTATGTTATTTTCTTTTTTTATTTCTTTGTTTCTTTACAATTTTTATTTAATTAATTAAATAAATATTTTTATTTATTGAAATATTTATTTTAAAAAAGGGAGAGGGATTTTTTTCTAAATTTGTTATTTAAAAAGATTTTTTTGTTTTTATTATTTAAGTTTTATGTGTTTTTTTAATATTATTTTTATTAATTGTATTTCTTTTTTTCTTTTTCTTTTTTAAGGAAGAAGAAAATTGAGTCTAAAACATGCAGAGAAGCACTGCCATAAATCAACAACAACAAAAAATCACATCTACAACCTGACACATAAACAGATTTGTATTTTTTTAATCCATTTCCTCCTCTATGACAAATCTACAGTTGGATCATTTTTCTCTATATCTGACCTGTACAGATTATATTAAGGCCAAATATTTTGCATAATTAATGGGAGGCTGCTGTGATTGACAGGTGCCACCAGGTGCTGTGTAGGTGTTGAGTGACAGTCAGCAGTAATTCTGAGTTGGATATTCATGGCTCTAGTTTATTGAAATATGATATTTTTTTTCTTGTGTACACTCCTGAACAAACTCTGAAAACTGGAGAAAAACTTCAGGAATTCACATTTTGTAACGATGGATCCTCAGCAGGTTTTGAATAGGTCTGCAAAACACACGAAGAAGAAACTGGAACAAGAGACACAAAAAATAAATAAAAAATACGAGTAGAAAAGTGAAACAGGCTCTCCAGTTTTAAAAGGGCAAAATGTGTCCAAAACTCTGTCTTTCAGGCATTTACACTGTCATGACCTCCTGATGGTAAAGGCAACAGTTTTCTGCTTTTGAATGTTCCAGGTTTGACCAAGCAAAGGTCTGCCATAATACGCCATCACTGCTGAGATGCCAGACAGTTAAACTGCATTTATTAAACGATCCTGAGGATTATAGGACAAAAAAAAGTCAAGACCCAAAAACACCTCACCTGCACTGAGCTGGAGGATCTGATGGGTAATCTGTTGAAGACGCACAGTAGGCCGACAGTCCAACAACGAGAAGATACTACCTGTAAAAAGGGCGGGGCTTAAAGTGTAACAGTATTGATCATGTTTACAATATGAATTAACCCCCTTCCCCTGTTTCTTTGTTTGTAAGCAGCTTTACACAAAACTACTGATTTCTATTAAATCTAACAGAAAGGTGTGAGCTGGTCGAGAATAGATCACATTCAATTTGGTGAATGTAGGTCAAAGGTCACAGTCACTAAAATGTGTTTTGGCCATGATAAGAGGTAGAGCAGGTGTGCAACAGGGCTCAGGGTTTGTTGTGCTTTTATTTGTTTCCGGCAATAATTCTAATAAATAATTTCTAATCCAATAAATGGTGCCATGTCCTCATTTAATTCTGGTTCAGATGCATGTGTCACATGATATGTAAAAAAAAAAAAAAAAAAAAAAAAAAGATAGTGCCGATGGCCCTGTGTTCACAGCTGTGATGTCCTGCTATCAACAAAAGGGAGTCATTCGATAGATCATAAAATCAGAATTGAGGGGGGGGAAAAAAGCTATTTTAGTGCTAGACTGGAAATATATACGAAGTTGTAAACAAATTTTTTACAATTTTAAATTTACAAGTTTTGTGCCTAATGCTTAGATCTATCAAATGAATCGATCAGAATTTAAATCCATTAACAATTAAGGGAGAAGTGACTTGAGTGAATTGTGGACGAAATGCGATGGCAATACTGTAGCTCATCGCAACTTTGTCTGTATGAGCTCAATAATTGTTGCACAGTGTAATCAGACAAAACAACCAGTCTGCATTATACTGGTACTGGAACAACCTGTGAAGGAGGGGACGTGTCTCTGACCAGGACTGACTGATGGACTCATTTTACAACACATGTATTTGATAGATATGAAACCTTTCAGAAGATGCTTTTATTTACAGCAGTTATTTTGGGTCTTTATAAGCTAATCACAATAGCTTAAGAGCTACTTGAAAACTAATTAAAATCTGATGAAAACATCATTAGCATAAAACCTGCATATTTCTTATTAATTGCTCCATATCTTTAAGGGATGTTCTGAGAAACTGTTGCCCTGGTAGTGTTATATGCATCCAGCTGCCACTAGCAGATATTTTTAACTGTATATTATATAAAATATTAACTCTAGTTAGACTTTGGACTTAAACACTGAAAATAGAGGAATATTCTAACCTTCCAGATCTACCCTTGTCTCCAGCCCAGAGAAGGGAGAGCACTGCATCCATCACTGTCCACAGCCTTAACTCTGTTCACGGCTCTGTGAGTAAATAACCTTAAAGTGTGTGGAGTGTAATGTACAATGTATAGGTAAGCAATAAAGTTTGAAAAATGTCAAATAAATACATAAGGTGACAAGATTATGGAGGACATGTATTCATCATATTCTACTACTGACATTATCGACATGTCTTAGTGTTTAAGAAGTCCTAAGTTACATGTTTGTGCAAAGAATATTAACCCTAACCCTTAAAGATTAAAGTTCCAACATTACTGAATAAAAGAGACCATAGCTCCCATGGGTGTCGCTCCTGTGGGGGATGTGGGTGTTGCGACACCCCCACTTCTACAACCAGATGATTTCATACCCCTCACTTTTTCCTGAGTTTATATATTGTATCGTTACTGGATCCAGGAAACAGACAGAGTTGGTCTCACCTACTTTTTATTTCAGGATAAACAGTTAATGTCGGTCACAATCACACCAAACAAACAGGTCGTTACAATATCTATGGTTTAAACTGTTTACCCGCCCGGGCGGCATAACAGCATATGTAAATGAAGCGCACCTCAATTCACCGGTAATGTAAACAGCTCTTCTTCGTGGTGTTACCAAACAGTCATCAACCAGTAAGTAATGAGAAATGTTACTGTTGTTAAACTAAGTTAAATAAACTATGTCTTGTTCTGTGACATTTACCCTTAGACAGTGGTTCTCAAACGTTTTTCACTGATGTTCCCCCTGAGGAACATATTTTTAGTCGTCTCCCCTGACATGGACAAAACATTTTTGTAAGAAAAAAGAGGAACAGTGTCTGTAAAATCAGTGTCAGATTTTTGATATTCAAACTTATATCTGTTTTTTTATCAAATAATATTGGCTTTTTATCTCAGAATTTTGACTTTTTGGATGTTTTGGGTAGGGGTAGGGAGGGGCAGCTTTTCATTCTTGTTGTATTTCTGTCAAAAGTTTTGCTCTTCTTGAAATAAATGTTTAATTGAGGAAAAACACATTTTTGTTATTATTTTCAGCCATATATTATTTTTCTAACATAAAAATTTAACCATTAATGGATAATTGTTTGTTAATTGTTTCTGATGAAAGATTCAGAAAATTTTGCTCATGTGCCACAACCTACAGTAGAACACCCCCACATATTACACCCCAGACCAGTGGTGACTGCTTTACATACTTCATCATCATCATCATCATCATCATCATCATCATCATCATCATCATCATCATCATCATCATCATCCATACTGTTGTAGGAAGCAGGAGATGACATCACTGACAGGAGGGGAAGGGAAGTTTAGGAATCAGACACACCTGAGAGCTGTGTGGTGGAGGGAACGTTAAACAAAGGACAGACTGGAGGAAAAAGAAAGGAAGAAAACATGGGACATGTCTTCAGCTGAGGGATCTGGAAGTGGACTGGTGTGGACCAGGACTCTGTAGAGGGGAATTACAATCCTTGGATTCAAACTATGGTTCTTCTCTCTCTGTAGGTCAGAGGTCACCTACGGCCAGATAAGTTCCCTTTAACTCAAACTCTCCTGGTTTCTCCTCTGTCTGGGCTAAAGATATCACCAGTTCTCTCTCTCTCTACCTAACACACACGCACCCTTAACTGTCAACCTGCCCAGAACTGGACCCTGTTTAGGACTTCCCTGAACAAACCTGAAGACTCTCTTAATAACACACACACACACACACATTATTCAAAGAACTTTGTTTTTCGGAGACTCTCTGTCTATAAGTTTAAAGGTGTCAAAACACTTTTCCACGCTCCTTTTGGAATCTGATGGGTCACCCTGACTTACCAACACATGCTGCCTTTGACAGTGGTTTGTCACCTCCACTGGCTGCATACTGCATTCACAGAAAACACCAAGAGGAACGAGGGACCCACAAAAAGCCGGTCCATCTGAGTTCAGATGGACTTTAGTGTCACCCACGTGGGGTTAAGCCCATCTCCAGCAGCAAATTTGAAGTAGCATTAGCATTAGCATCGACAAGAGAAGATGTTGCCACAGTAGCTGCTGCACAAACTGGAAAAAAAATCATGTGCTCTCTGTGGAAATAAAGCCTCGTTTTTTTCCCTTTCGGAACAAACGACGGCACAAAGCCTAGCTGGAAGCTACTCTGGTAAAGGTAAACAAATAGAGAACACGAGAGGGAAGGGTGGAGTGTTCCTTCACGCATTCTGAGCCAATCAGAGATGCCTCATCACTATGTCATGGACATGTATGAGGAAGTACCGATAAACTCTGTTGTTCGACCTCAAGTTATTTTTCTATTGTGAAAAAACAGCTGGAAAGAAAACAATCTGGGTGTTTTTTTTAAATAGAACCAACACACAATGTATTCAACAACAACAGAGAACACAGTAATATTAATGAAATAATGATGAAATGACACCTTTAATGTCTGTGAACTGACTGTTTTAATCCCTGATGTCAGACTTTCTTGAGTTTGGTGAATAATCTGAAATGTTTTATAATGATAATGTTGATTCAGAGTTACTGGCTTAAAATAAGGAAGTTAAGAAACCTTCATTTTATGCTGTTGTCTGACTGTGTGTATTTTGTTGCAATGAAATGAACAGCTGGGTTTTTTTTCCTCTCTTATTTAAGTTGCATACTATAAAAACCTACCAGGTTGAGGTGAAATTGAACCATTCCCTTGTCAACATCTTCTACTCCACAATACAATATACTCAGATATATATAAATAATAAAAAAAACGCTGATGGCTTTCTGATAGTCCTTTATATTCTAAAGTAAAGTTCAATATTATTTGCCGTTTTCTGGAAATAGAGTACAATTCCTCAACATCACTTAGATGATTGGCTTTATTGTGAATTTCTTTTAGTATTGTTTTACAGGAATCAGAAGTGCATTTAGAAATGCACCACAGGAATTGTTCAAGGCTACACCCGTAAACCAGTGAAACATGACACAACTTCTGGTGTTGAAAGTCTACACTGTCTTTACTCACTGAGAACCAGACATGGATTTAGAATCAGGTTCTTGGTGGGCTGGAGAATTGCCAGGGGGGGAGGACTTGTCACCTGCACCATGTTTAAATCCCCCAAACTCTGCCTATCGTCATATGAAGTCGTCTATATATTGATCCTGTGTCATGTCACGTCATCAACTTTTTGTGTATTATTTTCCTTTTACTTCTTTGCGTCTTTTTTGTTAATTATGTGACTTGTTGCATAGCATGGCTCAATAATTACAACATCAGTCTTCTGCTTTTCTGTGCAGAAGCCCTCATTATTTCATCCATATTCAATGCACTTGCTGTGATATTTCTTTTTGGCTTTTATTCCTGCACGCTTTAGTAACACAAACAGGTCATCTTAGTAAAAAAACAAAAACAAAACAATATTAGCTGATCAAAATAATAATTCTGTCATAAGGTACTGGACACATACACCATCAAACAGCTATGTGCCTTCATTGCTGCGTACATGTCAACAGCACATCCCTCACTCCAAACTACATGTATCCCATAGAAACCCACTAACCAATCAAAACTCAGCACCAACAACACAGTTCTAAATCTGCACATCCAAATTATAAATGGTCCAAAACATCACCAAACATTCTTCAGACTTATTCAAACTCAAAAATATCCATCATAATTGTAATAAGTACTAACAAAGGTATCACCTATAGATGTCAGTGTTGCCTCAGTAGAAAACTGACCATGTGTAGAAAGAGAAAGTAACGTTGAACCACGTTGACGAGGAGTGGAATAAACAGCTAGCTGAAGCTAACATAAAAGGATTATCACTAATGTTTTATTCTTAAATGAATAACATTACAATATTTACTTTCCATAATTTGTCTCTAGCACTAGCATTAGCACTAGCAGCAGCAGAGTCACTGTCGCTCCGAGGTTTAACAACCAGAAACCAACACATATGGGCCTGTGTTCACACAATGCCCACTTGTCTCCCGGGTGCTTTCCCCCTGAGTGAGCGTGTGTTGTTGCTAAGTTACACAAATGTCACGCACTTCTGTGTTAGATAGAGTGTAAAGATTAACACCTTCCTTTTTATCATCATAAAAAAATGACTTTAATATATAAAAACATCAATGACTATACGTGCCGGGCAGCACAACTGACACATATCTCCATGCCTTCACTTTTAACCCTGAGTCGTGGTACCAATTGTAGTACCCCTTCAGTGACAGGTCGTAATTAAGGGGGTTGTCTGAAATAGCTAATATTAACCACTCCAGCTGGTCTAATACATACACCACCCTTCTTTTCAGTGGTGTTTGCTGTGGTTGTCCCGCCTCCTCCTTGCTTTTGATTGGTCAGTAAGAGAGTTGTGACATTGACGAGTGCATAGTTTAAGAGATAAAACCTATTGTATTTCTCACTTGCAGCCTAAAACTGCTGCGTCAAAAAACGGTTTCTCGCAGCGTTTTTATTAAAAAATTTTCTTTAGTGCCAACAACACGAGAAGACGCATCTGTGGACACAGTCTGTATTGACCGAAATAGTGAGCAAAACATTCAGCATAAACAGTTAAGAGGGGAAACCGTGAACGACTGAACACGCACAATCATTAAAACCAACATATTCCTTCACATTTCTTTTCTATATTCTCAACCAGAAGTGCAGCATTCGTACTCTTTCAAATGAAGTGACAGAGGCAGAGGATGGCTGCTTGTTGCACCGCCCACAAATGATCAAGTGGGACTGGGAGAGTGTCCGAGCAATCAGTTTATTTTTTAAATTATTATTATTATTATTATTTTGTGTTTTGAGTTATTTTTGTGTGTGTGTGTGTGTGTTGGGGGGGGGGCAGCCTTTGCCCATGCTTAGATCCAGCCCCGCTGAGAGCCATAAAAAGTGTTGACAAAAAAGGGGGATCTTGTCTTAACCCTACAACACCAAACAAAGCATATTTCATTCGTGACTTTGGAAGCCTTCTACTGTACATGACCATTGTGGTGTTTGGATTTTCATGGAAAAACCGGATATATACAATTAGATACATGCAATAGACCGATAATCCACCAGGGGGAGGAATTCATTCACTCCAGGCCATTCTACTGACACTACAAGACTGTAACTAATGAGGAAGGAGGAAGAACTTTGGCAGTTTTGAAAAGGAATTGCAAATTTGTTGTGTTTGTTTTGTACTTTTGTACAAAAATTACCGCTTGTAAAGACTGTAAACAAATGTATGAGTCACTCAGATGTATAATATGCATCATGGGATACACAGAAATCACCTCACCGAAGGCACACAGATGACAGCTAGCTTATTATCGTATTAGCTTATCAGCGTTAAACAGTATTAACTTATGTTCAGATAAACAATACACTATGCTAATATCTATTCCAACTGTATTGTGTTTTTTAATCTGACCTTATGTCATTTACACAGAATAATAAACCAGGAGTATATGAATTACAGTTGAGAAAAAGAGGGTTAGATGATGATAGTGGCATAATTGCTTAGCAACAACACAAGGGCTAATTTTAAGCATTCAGGACAGTCGTAACGTCCCTGATGCGTTCAACAGCGCGGGATATCTGAAAACCTTGAGAAAATGACTGAATAAATATAGTTAAACAATCAACAACAATTAGACTGAAGGGAAGAGCAGAGCTGGACATGTACACTATAAAGTATTTATAATGTGACCCCCATGACCCTAGTAAGGACAAAGCAGGTTCAAAAAAGGAGTGAATACAGACCAATTTGATTTAAGTTAAATAATAACTTTAATAATCACTGTAAATTGTGTTTATTTAACCCTTGAATTATGTTGCGGGTCATTTTGACCTATTCCCTTTAAGTCCACTCAAAAGACAGGTTAACCCTTGTATTATGTTAAGGGTCAATTTGACCCATTTCAATTTTCGAGTTGACCAAAGTACAGGTTATCCTTTATTTTTCTTCATGAAATTTTGTGACTTTTCTTCATGTAAAGTCATGAACTTATTTTGTGAAATCTGGACAGTGTCTGAGCAGTGTTTGTATATAAAGATAATGTTCCAGGTCATTTTAACCCAGACACTTTAATGTGGGTAAATATCTGCTCAGATCTAAAATAAACATGTCTCTTTGATGTGCTTTGTTTTGATTGGCCGATTATTTGTATTTTGATTTCCTTTGCAGAACCATTCAGACCCAGGTGTGTGTAGAGGAGGAACTTTCTCTACCTTGTCTTTGTCACTTTTCTCATGTCATCTCTTTGACAAACACCAAAAATGAGTTCCTTAAAGTTTATTCTTACATAGATTTTATCACAGATGTTGAACTGGGAAAGTGATGCAGAAGAAGAGATTCTAGAGACAGAGGACAATGTTATTGATGATCCAGATTGTCAATTTTCCTATGATGACGATGAATCAAAGTGAATGAAAGTGTTTGTGAAGATAAAAGTTTGATGAAATAGTTTAAAAAGAGGAATTATATGTATATTTTCTAAAGGTTTATATAATCTAAAATAAAGTTGTTATTGGGTTTAACAATATCCTACCAGTTTGTCAATTCTTTATTCTTTATTTGTCACGTGTGGATGAGCATCCACAGTGAAATGGAAGTGAGACTCCCTTAAGACTGTGCAAAGATGCAAAATAACTATTCAAATGTACACATATATTAATATAGAAGATAACAAAGACTACAATAACAAAAAGTAAAATAGAAAGTTAAGTAAGTAAGTAAAATACTAAAAAAAAAAAGTGTGTCCTGTGCTGACCTGTGACCCCAGACCTCCTCCCTAACCCTCACCTGTCTGATGGATGGACCCCCCACCCCACCCACCCCCTTCCTTTCATCTACAAATGGACGTTCATCTATAGCCTGTCCGTCCATGGGAGTTGATCCGTCCTTCTCCTCAGTGTTTCTTTTTTCCCACTTGGTTTTGGAGTTTTCTCTTGCTGTGAAGGAGGGTCTAAGGATGGGGGACGCTAAGTTCTTCATCTATTTCTGTGGTTGATTGTTCTCTCCTATAAAGCCCTGTGACGCCACTCTATAAATAACATTGAATTGAGTTAAAATTGCACAAATTTTTTCTTAATAAATTTCACACTTTAAAGGTTATTGACATTTTTTTTTTTGTTTCAGCAGTTTGTAAATGACAATATCTTCACAATGGTTATAAAACAAAGAGAAAATGTTGTAGTTGCCATTATTTATAGGTTATTACATTTCAATTTTACTGATCCGGTCCAGATGATTGATTGATTTAATTTGCTTATTTCGAGCATTCATATAAAATCACACATACATACATAAGATCAAATCAGGCTGAATCTGACCCCTGAAAGTCCTTGTGTGAAACCCCATTATGTTTTGTGCGTCATTATGTTGTCTTTTGGTGTCGGTACCTGACTGTTGGAGTTGAAAGACTGGAGGTTGAACTAACACTCATCCTCTCCTGTCAGTCTGGGGATTCCTCTGCACTGGCATCACATCAGTTACTATGGATTCGTATAGTTGAATTTGGCTCCGTTTGTTCATTTGAACAACATGACTCGGTGCCAACCTCATTTCTTGGATCGTACCTTTCAGTCAGTTTAATTTGTGCTTAAGTTCCTTTGTTTTAGTTCTCCTCTTACTGCTTCTCATATTTGTTTTCATCGTGGAACATTACAATAATAAATTCTACTTTATTCCTCTCCATTATTGTTCATAGAGGATTATTGTACATTTTATATTGTCATTTTATTTTACAACATTTTTGGCCTCATAACATACCTGCCTAAGTCCTAGACAAATAGACAAAAGTATTATGACTAGGGGTGTGACAAGACGAAAGGAGACATGAGTTTTTTAAGAAAACTAAATTATAAATTATATGAATGAACAGACTTTTATTTAACTGAGTTGCACATGGATTTTTATAACTCTATAAGTGTTAACTTTTAATGAATTTCTTAATGAACTTATTCCTCTACAAATTGAAACTAAAATGAAATGTTATAAAAGTTAAAAATAAAATAAATAGTCTTTGTCTTGTCTTTATTTTTGGTTTTCTTATTAAATCTGTTCTCCTTTCAACACTGTGTATCTGCCTTATAATGTATCCGTATAATCACGGTCTTTTGTTTTGTTTTTGTTTTGTTTGTTTTTTTACCTCCAATGCATTAAAACATCAAAGGTGAGCATTTACACTACGAATAAGCATTTACTTTAAAGTAACACAAAATACTTATGTCTACCTTTAGGACTATATCATACACACTCTATAGGCAGATGACAAAAAGTACTACCCCACCCACCCACTGGCCCGTTACATGATTGTGCAAAATAATTCAAACATATTATGTTAATTTCAGTGTAAACTTTGAAAATTACCAATAAAATGTCAAACAAAACAAAAAAAATTTAAAAAACTAGGAACTACACAGTGCCAGATCCCCCTGGCCTGTTTGATGGCCCCGTTTGGCCCATGTACCTGAAACACAAAAATAACTCAGGACTCACATGGTAGATCAGCCAGAGTCTGTGGTGGTGGTGATGAGTGACCGTGTTATGGAGGTGACAAACTGAATGGTCCCGCAACTGTCAGCCTCACTGCATATATAGTTGCAGATCAGCAACAGCTTGCAGCTGTGCAGTGCGGGTCAGGTGATCTGTAGTGGTTCTGGGGCAAAGGTTGAGACTGTAGAGGAAAGGTCGTGGCACGTTGTGACATTTATCTGGCATAGCTGGGCTGCCTTTTACTTTGAAATGACTTTCCTTATAGGATATAATTGGGTAAGACTTTATAATACCTACGCACTTTCCACTATGTATTAAGCATTTGTTACCAATGTGTAAATGGTTTGTTCATGATGTATTAACCATTTCTTACATTTATTAAGGTATTGGTTGTATACAATTTATCATAAAGCATTTGTTCACACGGCTACAAATGATTTGTTTATGATAAGTTGTGTATGAATAAACCATTAACAACTAGGTAATATATGGTTAATACATAATAAACTAACATTAACAAATAGGTACTAAATGGTTAATACATAGTGAATTGTGTGTAGGTATTATAAAGTGTTACCTATAATCAGAGGTGGTTAAAGTACTTACATTCTGTACTTAAGTAGAAGTACAGCTACTTGTGTGAAAAAATACTCTGGTAAAAGTAGCAGTACTGATTCGACTCCTTTACTTAAGTAAAAGTAAAAAAAAAAAAAAGTACAACTTCTCAATTGTAATAAAGTACAAAAGTAAAAAGTAAAACTACTTTTTTTGTCATGAACGCAATAATACTTAAAAAAAATACAATCAGAAACGTTTTAAAATTATCTAAAATAAAGCCTTTAAAAGTAAGTTACTGTGTAGATAATGTGTTTGATCGAGTCACAGTTACTCTGTTTTGTGGAAAAATGGGGAAAGAAATGTCACAATTGAGATGAAAAGTCATGAGATTTTTAAAAAAAGTTATAAATATGAGATAAAAATGCATAATTTTAAGATAAAAAGTCAAAATTGTGAGATAATAATTTAGACTTTTTATCTCATAAAAGTAAAAATAATGAGATAAAAAGTCAAAAGTATGAAATAAAAAGTCCAAATTAGGGCATAATAGTCATATAACTATATTGTCTATTATCTCATATGTAGACTTCTTCTCTCTTCTTTGTTATGTTTTTTTAGATTATATAAATGTTTAGTTTTAGTTTTTAGCTTATATATATATATATATATATATTTTTTTTTTTTTTTTTATTTTTATTTTATTTTATTTTTTTCATAGATTTAAATATGTACACATACTTTTTATTTTTCTATTTATGTCTTTGGAAAAAGGTTCTGATAGAAATGTCATTTCAGGTGTCTGTATGGACACACATGTAGCACTTCTGACAAATAAAGCAAACTTTGAAATATATAAAGTCACAGTTTCTTTCTTCCACTGATTTTCTCTCTGAAGTGACTCATTTTTCACATCTGTTGAGTTTGTAAAGTAATGAGTCTATTCTGAGAATGTAATGAGTATAAAGTACAGATAATTATAAACAAAAGTAAAAAGGTTGGCAGAAAAATAAATACTCAAGTATAGTACAAATACCTAAAAAATGTACTTAATTACAGTAATGAAGTACTTTTACTGACTGAAGTACTTTTATTGACTGAAGTACTTTTATTGACTATAATTTATTGCATTAGAGAGGTTCCATTAACTGAAAGGACCACCTGTATATTTGACATCTGTTCATTTTTATTCCTCTAACATATAATTTCAGTGAATATAATGATCAGGATGTCTGTCTATCATTTTGTCTACACTGTATGACTGGTAAACTGTTTTTTTTTCCAACATTTCTATGCACTTTTGTATTGTTTAAACATGTGTGTTATGCATCATACATGGTTTGACATTTCACGTTCAATAAATTACATGAAATGTTCTTTCTTGGTTTTATTTTATGTTTATTCTAAAGTACTATCATTATCATAATTTAACAGTAAAAGTCAAGCCCATTATTCTAGGAAACTTGTCTGCGTATCTTTATATTTTTCCACTTTCAACACAACATTGGTACTTTTATGCATCGTCCCAAATGTGTCCATGCTGAGCTGGATCTACTGGAGGAAACACTGATGTCAGGATTCCTACAGTGAGTGAAATTCAAGACTTTTTTTTTAATGCTGTTTGAAATTCAATTTAAGACCAAGTCGACAATGAACCAAAATTGAAAAGGGGAAAAAAAAAAAAACACATTAATTACTTGGGAGCAGTTTTATCCAACTGTTTATTTTTGGTCCAGTTGTTGTTACATTCATGAACCACACACACACACACACACACACACACACACACACACACACACACCATATAAACACACACTTAAAAAAACTAAGTATCGAGACAGATCTGGATGACCTACTGGACCAAATTTGATTGTTGAATTTATTTATTTTTTTGTTCTTTAAGTTTGTTATATTACCACCTAATTTTGTTGAAGAAATTAAGCGTACATATTGTTAGTTTTCATGTTATTTACTAACCTTTATTATTATTATTATTATTATTATTATTAGTAGTAGTAGTAGTAGTAGTAGTATTAATATTATTATTATTATTATTATTATTATTATTATTATTATTATTATTATTATTGTTATTATTATTATTATTATTATTATTATTATTATTATTATTATTATTATTATTATTATTATTATTATTATTGTTATTATTATTATTATTATTATTATTATTATTATTATTATTATTATTATTATTATTATTATTATTATTATTATTATTATTATTATTATTATTATTATTATTTTGTTCCCCCTCCAGCACATTCTTTCTGTATAAGTTATTTATTTGATATTCTGTTCATTCGTGTGTATTATACTTTACCTTCTGTATTGTTTTTTTCATGTGCAAATAAAAAAAATATAGTTAAAGGAATACTTCACTTTTTTTTACTCACCCTAAATTATTGTTGTAATAAAACAGCCTAAATGTTACCAAATGCTTTTTATTTCAATCTAACATACATCTTACTTTTGTGTCCAAATTGTTAAGACTTTTGAAAATTTGATTTAATACATTTTAATGCCAATTAAACCTTATTTTTAGAACAATGAATCCAATGCATTTTAAGACTTTTCCAGGATCTGCAGGAATCCTGGATTTACACACCTTCATGTCTGTATTTAATGTTTCAATGCATTTTCATCACACAAAGAAACAACTGCAACACTCATGTCCTTGTTAAAACTATTTGTTTTTATGTCTTCCACACACTTGTACACAAACAAGACTTTTTAAGCATGTATTTTTATATCTTAAATGCAGTTTACACATGGACGAGAGGCCAGTTTTTCAAAATAAAACTTAAATTCCGTATATATTACAGTGCGTAGAATGGCATCTAACCATAACCACACTTTACATAAATGTCTCTATTGACCCAAATAATAATCTGACATGACAGGCTCCAAATTCTACAAATAAACCCCAGAAAATAAGTGAATATATGTGAAATTACAGAAAACTGAACTCTTTTTGTGGACACACATACTCTATAAATCTTGAATTAAGTAAAGAAAAAAAAATCTGCCAATAGAACAAATGAGAATTATGTTGGTTACAGAAGATTTTCCACATCTATTGTCTAAAAATCACTTTTTATGTCATTAAAAAGTTACACTTTAGGTGATTATGCCTTATTTTATATTAAGTCTAATGAGATGTTTGGACTGGAAATGAAAAAAAAAACCCACACTTTTTTGCAGCATAAACTGTTTAATACCAGTTGATCCATTAATCCTATCAATAATCTAAATAATGATGTAAAATACAGTTCTTCATCTTTTTATAGTCATCAGATATGACCCACTTGGATTTTCAGAGATGTTGTAGTTACCGTGGAAACGCATCTTCTACACAACTGATTCACCAGTAAAACTCATCTACTTCAATAAATGACAGTTGTTGGTGTTTTTTTTAAACATTCAATCAAATTTATTTTATTGTAAAAGTCAGTTTGACTTAAGTTTTCTCTGTTCTTGATTAAAATACACGATCAGTTAATTTAATATAGGAAAATACCAGATGTTCACTGCAATTGCAAAATACAGACAATATAATAATAAATGGGATAAATCACTTAAAGGTTCAATAGAAACACAAACAAATCTTTTAGGAACAGTCCTAAATGTACACTGGATCATTATGAGTTAAATCAAAAAAATAAACTGTTATGTCAAACCTTGGTTATAGAAGCAGTGTGTAACTTTAAAACAAGTGAAACAAGCATCACTATAGTCACCAGACAATACGAAGGTTTGGAAAGAAGCATGAGTTTATCGTTTGTTATGTTGTGGTTGTGTGGGAGACGCATTCAAAAAGGTTTATTTGAATGGACTCATGTACAGGCGGTTGAATTTAGACAAAAGTATTTGTCAAAATACAACTCACAGCTTCCATCAATGTGATGCTTATTAAGTCTGAAGAATCAAAATGATTAAAATTAATTTTGTTTTAAATATTATTCTCTCCCTTTGGTGATGAGCAAAATAAAATAAAGAAATAAGTTACTGTTTTTCAAAAATGCATCCCAGGGGCCTGGATGGACCTTTGGACCTTTGGACCTTTGGTGGTCCACTGGGGCCAGATGTGGCCCAAAGGCCTTATGTTTGACACCTGTGCTCTAGAGTACCTGTACGGCTATAACTTAAGTATGTTTTTATTTATTATTATTTTGATTAAATTTTGTTTTTAATTGATTCCATAGGATTATTTTTTATTTTGTTTAATTGATTTTCTTTTTTTTCATGTCCTAATTTGTAGAACTGAGGGCATTTCATTATGTGGACAACTCATATTGGCTCACCTATTAATGTGTGTGCCTATATATGTGTGTGTGTGTATATATATATGTATATATATATATATATATATATATATATATATATATATATATATATATATATATATATATATATACAATATATGGTTGTTTTTCATCTCAACTGCAAAACAAATCTGCCTACGGGTGTTAATAAAATAGCCTGCTCTGACCTGACTGTAGGTCACTCTAATATAAATAATATCACGCTTAGTGTGTTATTAGAGACATGAGAAATATGTATTCATTTTGTGAAATTATTCAAAGGTTTTTATTATATAGTAAATCAAGGTCAGTGAAGTTACTATATTTGGTTCGTTTTCAATAAGTGGTAAAATAAAAATTTAAGAAGTATATAAAACATAATAAAAATGTATAATGAATTAAAAAGATTATCACTTTTTTAACATTAGACCAACATGATGATCCAGACCACCGTCCACATCCACATGATCCCTTTGAACATCATTCCTTACATTAGTACCATTATCATATGGTACCTAACAAAGCAGGTCCACTCAGTGTTCATGCACAGGTGGACTTTACAGACCCTGTAGTCCACATTAGACCTGACAGACCCTGTAGACCACATTGGACTTTACAGACCCTGTAGACCACATTGGACTTTACAGACCCTGTAGACCACATTGAACTTTACAGACCCTGTAGACCACATTGGACTTTACAGACCCTGTAGACTACACTAGACCTTACAGACCCTGTAGACCACATTGGACCTTACAGGCCCTGTAGACCACATTAGACCTGACAGACCCTGTAGTCCACATTAGACCTGACAGACCCTGTAGTCCACATTAGACCTGACAGACCCTGTAGACCACATTGGACCTTACAGGCCCTGTAGACCACATTAGACCTGACAGACCGTGTAGACCACATTGGACCTTACAGGCCCTGTAGACCACATTAGACCTGACAGACCCTGTAGTCCACATTAGACCTGACAGACCCTGTAGACCACATTGGACTTTACAGACCCTGTAGACCACATTAAACCTGACAGACCCTGTAGTCCACATTAGACCTGACAGACCCTGTAGACCACATTGGACCTTACAGGCCCTGTAGACCACATTAGACCTGACAGACCCTGTAGACCACATTGGACCTTACAGGCCCTGTAGACCACATTAGACCTGACAGACCCTGTAGACCACATTGGACCTTACAGGCCATGTAGACCACATTAGACCTGACAGACCCTGTAGTCCACATTAGACCTGACAGACCCTGTAGACCACATTGGACTTTACAGACCCTGTAGACCACATTAAACCTGACAGACCCTGTAGACCACATTGGACCTTACATACCCTGTAGTCCACATTAGACCACAACTTAATATGAATGAATGTGGATGTGGGTCCTTTAATTAAATACACATGAGTAAAACTAAAAACAGTCCAATATATTTTTTGGACGTTCAGAGTCTGTGTAGTCATTCACCAGTTAAACCCATGGAGTTTAGAATCAGAATCAGAATCAGAAAGAGTTTTATTGCCATTGTTCATATAATACACATGTAGTATACAACTAGGAATTTGTCTCGGTGTAACGCTGCAACATATAGTATATCAATAAAAGAAGAGAAAAAAAAATAATTATATATATATATATATATATATATATATATATATATATATATATATATATATATATATATATACATATAGTATAAAAAAATAAAATAAAAAAATATAATAAGCATGCACCAAGATAGAATAAGATAAAAATAAATATAGTGAAAATATGTAATGTGCAATTCTGTGGGGGCAATGTGCAAGTCAGTGCAAATGAGACAGAGGTTTTATGTTGGTCCTGTGTCCAGTGTTGGCTGCTGTACTTAGTGCTGCGGAGTCTGATTAGTCTACTTTATTCAATAACAGTGGATGGTTTATGTTCAGTTAATGATAGATTTTACTTACAAACAACATTTTGAGTAGTTTTCTCTGTTTCTTATATAATAATGCTCAACTTTAATCTGAACTTTTATGAACACCTACGCAATCAGTCAATTAAATATCCTCCAGAGAAAAAAGTTTAGATTTTTTTCCCCCATTTTAATGTAAGTGGTTGAAAGGATCATGATGCAACATTTATTTATTTATTTTTTTAAATCAAATATTGTCCCATTGGAACTTGTTACCTCCACCTGCACAAGGTTAGGCTTATTTTAATTTAATTTAATTTGATTCACTCAAATAGATGCTTTTACTGATGAAGAATTTTTAAGTTGATTCAATATTTTACTTTTTTTCAGTGCAGAGGACAAAAAAAACAAAACAAAAAAACTGCCAAAACATAGAAAAAGACATAATTTCTACAGATAAAAAACCTCAAAATCCAGAAGATAACATAAGAATAAATGCCAATAAATCACTGCAGAATATTTAGACACAAAGAAAAAGTGTCTTTCTATGGATAAATGAGGTGTTTACTTTCACTTAAGGATGTGGATTCTTTCATTAAACAACACAGGTGGGTTCAACAAAATCAAAACAACATTCAACATAATGTTTGTTGAGTTTTCACCTCCTTCCATCCCTGTGGACAAGTCCCAGGTCTGATAGGACATATCTGTCCTCTCCTGTAAAGCTCTTGCGGGATTAAACAGGTTTATTTTCCTCAGGAGGGGTGGGGGTAGTGGGCTGGTTAGAGTGGGGTGGTGGTGGTGGGTGTGTGTGTGTGTGTGTGTGTGTGGGGGGGGGGGTTGCTTGCTCTGTGCCAGTGGATGCTTCTCTTAACATACACAGCTATTCAACCCACTCTTGCTTTTGTCCACGAGCTCAAACGGCTTAACTGTGTTTTGATAAGCCTCTGTGAATATCCATCAAGACATCCGACCAGCCCACTAGATTGTCGAGCAGCGGACCGTCCCCCCCCACCCCCCCCTCATCCTCGCCCCCCCTCCTTCTCCTCCTCTACCTCTCTCTCTCTCTCTCTCTCTCTCTCTCTCTCTCTCTCTCTCTCTCTCTCTCTTTCTCTCTGCACTATATGTTACATTTCCAATCCTCTCCCATTCGCTTTACGCAAGCGGACGTCCACAGCGCGGCGACACAAGTGCGCACTACAGGCGAGAAGCGAGGCTCGGTAGGCGGACGGACGGACGGCGGGGACCGGGAGACGCGGCATCGGCGGCGGCGGCGGCAGCGGTTTCTTTTGTTGGAAAAAAAAAAAAAAACCCCGGGAGAGGTTCAAGACTTTGGACGGTGGATTTGTTTTTTATTCTTTATATTTTGGATCGGCTGCTAGGATAACTTCGCATGGGACAAAACCCGCCTTCTTTCATGTCATCCACCTATTTGTTTCGCCCGGCGCGTTGACGCCAGTGGGAGAAAGAAAAAAAAAAAAAAAAAAAAAAAAGAAAGAGGAGAGAGAGAGAGAGAGAGAGAGAGAGAGAGAGAGAGAACGGAGGCTGGTGGATGAGCGCAACTGACAGATAAAGAGACATGAATATACACGCGTTTCCGTTCATGAGCTGCACAGGATAAGATACCAGAGAAATACTAATAAATTACAGCAGCAGTAGTACTAGTCATAATAATAATAATAAACATAATAATAATAATAAAACAGATTTGGTGCTTTGGGGAGGGGGGGTTGTTGTTGTTGTTATAATTCCAGGGGATTACACATGATCCACGCAGGCAGCAACGTGGGCCGGTTATAAACGGAGACCAGGAGATATTCTGCTGCACGCTGGAGATTTTTTATGTGTGTGTGTGTGTGTGTGTGTGTGTGTGTGTGCACCGCAGGGCAATGTGTTATTGACGATCTGTACCGCGTGGAAAAAAAAAAAAGCATGCACGGACATACAACTTTGTGACAGACCGCGAGATGCGTGGATTCATTCTGTAAAAAGTGCGCGTGTGTTCCATGTCATCCTGTTATTCTTGAATCTACCGGCGCTATTTACATATAACCCCCCCCCAAAAGCCCTGTGTGTGTGTATGTGTGTGTGAAAGAGTGTGTGTGTGTGTGTGAGTGTGTGTAAACCCTGATGTCAATTATATGCGTTATACGTAGATTTAAAACACACACATAATCCCAAAGGATCTGGAGTTGTTGCCAAATGATTGGTAAATGTAGATGTAGGCAGGTCCTTCTCTATCCACTGATAGGAAGGTAGACGAGGATCTGGTCTCAGTGTGGATCCAAGTGTCACGGGGGTGTGTTCAGTTCAGATCCGGTATATCTACTGTTTACTTATGTGTCAAAGCAGCAGAGGACACTAGAGAGAGAGACAGAGACAGAGAGAGAGGACACTGTCACACCACTGCGGACTCTTTCTGAATCTACCAGAAAAACGACCTCCACAAAAGTTGCGATGGTGTTCCGGAAGTTGCCCGGTGTGTCAGCATCGGGCATGGGTCTACGTTTGTCCCAGAAGTTCGTCTTTTTGCTTTTTCTCTCCGGTTTGGTAACATTATGCTTCGGAGCTTTGTTTTTTTTGCCAGATTCGGTTCGAATAAAACGTATATTTTTGTTCAAGACCGAAACCCAACCGGTTACTGTAGGATCCGGTTCCGAGAATGACGCTAGGGAACACTTGAAAAGACCTAAAGAAGTGTTGACCTCTGCCAAAGGGGAGACCAGTACCAAGTTAAAACCCCTGAGCCGAAGACCATCCGTTTCTCATGAGGTGGTCGAGGAGAGGATGGCAGGAGGGAAGGCACAGGAGGATCTGACCCTGGCCAGGTCCAAAACTGAGTCCGCTACCTCCTCGGACCAAGGTGCGCACTCGGATACTTTCACTTATAAGAAGTTCAAGAGGTGTCTGCTTAAAGACCCCCTGGGGAGGGATAACGGCAAACCCAGCGACCCCCAGACCGATGAAAGGAGGGAGAAAGTCAAAGAGGTAAGGATGTCTTTTAGTGGACCCGGTTCTGGATCTGGTTTTAGACTTTTAGTGGGTTTTAGAAAGACAGTTCTAGTAGTTTCAGGTTCTGAAGAGTCATGAAGAAAACTGAATATGTCATCTGTTCAACAATGTTAAGAAGTTGTGTAAAATGTAATAGAATATATATTTAAAAATGTTTAATAATTAAGACTATACCTAAGTAGAATAAAAGAGAAATAGACTGTATGAATAGATGTATTGTAAATGTGACTGTGTACATATGTATGAAATAGGTTAAATTAACAATGCATGACATAAAATAGGACTTTATTTAAGGACAGACGTAACATATTATATTATTGTTCATTTTAAATCAGTGGTCCTGGAGAGTGACTTCCCCCTCTTTCAACACACTTGACGGTCATTGTCAGTTTGGATCCACTTGTAAATAAAACTGTCTGATTATTAGTTCACACACAAAAAAAGTAAAAATCCCAACAGGAAAAAAAAAAATTAGCCTGACAATTAAAAAAAAAAATACCCTTAACTTTTTGTTTGTAGCGTCAATAGATATAGATGGAAAACACAATAATAATAAAGTATAACTGTTAAATAACCACAATTGCTGTTAGTACTCTAACCAGTATACCCCTACTACTTCAAATACACATCCTAACAGTAGCATGTGAGTTATCAGATTATGTGTGACAGGATTACACACTCTGTGATGGGACGGTTGTCAGCCCTTTCTTGTCAAACTAAACAAAATAAGTCTCTCTCAGTCATCTCAGTTGTTTAAAAATTACTCCTTTACTTACTTTTTCTAGAGGAATATCCATAAATAAAGATGTCACTTGATAAAATAAATCATAGCAATGCGTGTAAAACTAAAATTACATCAAAGTAGACGTATATATGTTGTTGTAAAAACATCAGGCTATTACAAAAGCTGCTGTTTGGTATTTCCATGTTCTTCCTCTTTGTCAGCAAATACTAAGTGGGATACATGCATTTAACCGTTCACCGTTATCAGCCCGAGCCTTTAAACCATGTGCCACCCTGTCACTGTGAACGATAAAAAAAAAAACAAAACGTGGTGAATGTGCAACAGCACCTCGGTCGCCCTCACACAATCGCCTGCCGGTGATGTGACTGTGTGCACTGACACTGTGGCGTGGAGCTCTGTAAGCTCTGTGCCAGCTTTTGTTGAGCCCTGTGGGTCCAATAAGCGCTCCAGAGTGGGAGCGTCTGTGGATCACACATCTGTACCCACTCAAGGCAAGTGAAGCTGATAAGAGACGAGTGTGTTGGGGATGGGGATGGGGATTGGTGGGTGAGTGGGTGGGTGGGGGGTGTAGAGCCAATGGCCATCGTGTGCAGATGGGTCTCGGTCTCAGTCCTGTTGTCAGTCTCACTTCCAGCCCTCTGTCACCCTCTCACACATGCCTTTTATATCTAGAGGTGATACGCGACACGATAACTGAGGCGATGGAGGGAGGACGCGCAGGGTTATTTACCCTCCTGTAGTCAGTTCTCTCTGACTCATTGCGTCTCCTTTAATGCTCTTCCAAGTGAATGTCAATGTGACTTTGTGTGTGTGTGTGCGTGATACGTTCTGCTGAGCTGGGTAAAGTTGTCCGCCTCAGGGGGGGGTCATGGGCGTCTGAGGGTAAACTTGTATCTCACCACACCCTTCTTGTGCTAATTGTTGACGATTATTAATTGTGTTTACTTGATGAAAGCCTTTTGTTGTTGTTGTTGTTGTTGTTGTTGTTGTTTAAAGACATTGTAGGTTAGCTGCTTCCTGTTTGTATAGAACGCTGTGACATCTATATAGTCGAACCACGCCAGAGTTCTTAGTGGTTTGCTGTTGTTGCTGCAGTTTCCACAGTATCTAGTTTGTTGGCAGGATTCCAGATGGTGTGTGTGTGTCTCCTGGAGGCCCACAGTCATGCTGTCCATACAGGCAGACATGTTTCATTGTGCTTTGACCTGGTATATAGCTGTAAAACTAGAGGAGGAATGTAACCAAATAGGAATGTACGAAGGTTTACTGGAACTACTTGACTATTTTTCTTTTATTATTATTAGTTAAATCCACTACTGTACCTCTGAGGCAAATATTGTACTTTTTACTCTCATTACATTTGAAGCTACTTTCTCCTAATTTTTCAATGTGGTTTGATATTAAACTCATTTTCTTAAGCTTAATGATTAACCCAGTTCTTGGCCATAAGGCTGACAATACAGCTGTATTTACACCTGAGCTGATGAGAAGTTAACTTTTTAAAGGTGCATGATTGCCACACATAATCAATGCCATAAACATATGTAATCTAATGGGATATGATGCAGATTAACCCACATTTACTCTATTTAAATTGTATAATGTATGTTGAATCAGTTTACTCTTGTCATTTTATTCTTATTTATTGATATTTTATGATGCATGTATAACCAGTTTATCTTGTACTTTTCTTGTAATTTTATTTCTTATTTATTGAATCAGTTTTTCTTGTACTTTTGTAATTTTATAATGTTGTGCAATCGAATTATAATGTATTTTTTTTATTTCACCCTGTCTTAAAATTGTACTTTAATTTTTAATCAATGTGAAGCACTTTGGGCTAGAATATTTCTATGAAAGGTGCTCTACAAATAAAGATTTATTATTATTATTATTATTATTATTATTATAAAGACCCAATTATCCAATATTGACCAAAACCATCTAAACAGTTTAATACTCGTTAATCAACTAATCTTATCAATAAATGTAAATGATTGGTGTAAAATGTAGTTATTCATCTTTTCATGGTCATCAGATATGGCCCATTTTAGAGGCTCTATAGTTACCATGGAAACACTGTCATCTTCTACATGGTTTCACCAGTAAAACCCATGAGAAAAGCCATAGAGTTGGATCAGTGACAGTGGATGGAGACACTTATTTTATGTTCAGTTAATGATATGTCTGCAGAAAACATCATTTCATCTTCAGTTTTTTTTGTTTCGATATAATAACCTTTGAATTTAGTTTCCATTTTTACGAACATCGACATCAACTATGAGAATTTAAATGTAGGAAAATACATGGTTTACAGTGGGGAAGCGCAGAAGACATTCAATGGCATTTAATTGCATGCAAATTTATACCAACATGTCCAGATCACATAACCCTAACCCTCACTGTGTAGTATTTAAGGCAGCGTGTTAAAAACATACAGATAACACCAGGGACGGCTGTGGCTCAGTTGGTAGAGCATGACTGAAGGGTTCGTGTCTCGGCTCTGGCTGTCCACATGACGAAGTGTCCTTGAGCAAGACACTGGTCCCTGACTTAGTCTCCCAGTAGGACTGACAGAGCCATAGAGGTGTATGAGTGTGTGTGTGAATGGGTGAATGTGAGGCTAATGTAAAGTGTTTTGAGCACCATGAAGGTGGAAAAGAACCATATAAGTGCAGTCCATTTACCAGAAGTAAACGTAGTGTGTATATTTACCCCAGCCATGATGTCACAATGCAAAACTTCATTTGTGAACTGCAACAAAAATGACACTGGATCTTTATGGGTTAAATGCGTTCACTGGATTCACACTGCAAAAATCTAAATCTGTCCATGTGTATTTTTCTCATTTCAAAATGTATAATGTATAATGTGTAATCATCCGAACAGTAACTTTTCAATAAGATATAAGAACTTAATTTTAGACAATAGATCTTGAAATCTTACCATGACAAATTTCACTTTTTCCATTGACAATTTTATTTATTTATTTAGTTTTTTTTCTTACTTGCAAAAAAACAAAAAAAACAAAAACCCTGCCAATAGAACAAGTGAAAATGATCTTGGTAAGATTTCTTGAAACAAGTCTTTCCAGATCTATTGTCTGAAAATAAGTTCTTAAATTTCACTTAAAAGTCACTCTTTAGGTGATTATGTCTTTATTTTAAATATAAAATAACATATAATTAAAGATATTTTGACTAGAAATAAGAAACGTATACATAATAAGGTGTATATTTTTGCAGTGTAAAAGAAAATGCATGATCACAAAGCTTTTTCTGTGCTGGTGAGAAGTTGACTTTTTAAATATACATGAGTGTCACAGATAAATGATCTGGTAAACATGTAATCTAATGGAATGTGATGTTGTTTCATGTGCGGTCCTTTGGGACAAATTGACCCCCAAATGTGCCTTTTCATACGTACTGTATGGTGTCATTGCTTACGACTGAAAACAGTAAAATATCCTTATAGGGTGATGAGTCTTTAGAACTGAACTTTGGACTCTGGGTCATTAAGACCCGATCGTAGGACACAGCCCGTGTGCTTTGTACGGAGGACCACACAAGGGTTAAATATGCACGGCAGTAAAATACAACATAAAGACAGCCTTAAAATTAATCTACATATGTGAATCAGAGCCAATTTACGTCACAATAACTCATTTCACTCTAATGCTTTAGACCAGAGGTGCCAAACATGCGGCCCGGGGGCCAAAATCGGCCCGCCTATGGGTCTAATCTGGACCCTGGGATGAATTTGTGAAATGCAAAAATTACAGAAAACTAGTAGTTCAAGTTAAAATGGATCAGACCATAATCATAATAAACAATTATGGGGAAAAAAGCAAAATGTTTGTTTTAGTGTTAAGAAAAAGGGAATGAAAAAAAATAAAGAAACAAATAAATAATTAAACGATTAGCCTGATACAAAAAAAATGTGAATAACCTGAACTGTATGTGGAATTTTATTAATATTGTGAATGTGACTAAATGTGTGTATTTTTAAATCTACTGTTATCTTTAAGTTGTGATGCGTATGTATATAAATGATAAACTAAAGTGCAATATTGTTAATATCGCACTTATTTTTCTTTAGTACTTTCAGGTTGTTAGTATTCATGTTATGTTCAAGTACAGTTCGTAGATGTAAAGATTTTCATGATAGAATTTGACTATTTTTTTTACTATATTTTTAAAACTTAGGAGTTGACATTATTGATATGTTTTTATCCTATTATTTCTATTATTTTATTGGCCATTTTAAGCTGAATGTGGCTGATTTAAAATGATTTTGACACCCCTGCATTAGACTCTTGTGCTCTTCATGTGTTTATAATTGAACTTATAATTGAAGGGTTTTGGAAGCAGAACTCTAAACTCACTGAAGTATCTGAAGTGTTCTTCCACCGCAGTGTAAAGTGCATCACTAAAGCAGCTGTTTTTAGCTGTGATGTACATTCTGTAAAGCATGAAATATCTTACATAACATGGGAGTAATCATGATGTTGATATTGGTGGAGACATAATTTAACGACTTCTTGGTGAGAGACAGCAACGATAAATAAAATAAAAAAAAATAAAAACACGGCTAAAAGAATTAAAATAACATCTCATTTGGTTTTTGTCAACAAAAACTAAAATACATTAGTCATCTATAACGACATTATATATTTAATTATAGTTGTCGTGATGAGACCCACATTTATGTCTAGTTTCGTCTCGTCTGATAAAAGGTTTGTTGATGACAATATTTAGTCACTATAAGGTGCGCTGTCAATGAATGGTTTATTTTTTAGATTCTTCATATATAAGATGCACTGGATTATAAAGTGGATTAAGTGAAGTCTAAATTATTAGATAAACAGTGAAAATTCTGAGATAAAAAAGTAAACATTATTAGATAAACGGTAAAAAGTCAAAATTATCAGATTAAAAGTCCAAATAATAATAATGAAATAATAATAATACATTTTATTTGTATAGCGCTTTTCATGGCACTCAAAGACGCTATACATGCAGTAAAAACTGAACAATAAGAGTGCAACAACAATAAAAACAAACAATAGAAAACAGAGCAATCACAAATTAAAGCAGACGGAATAAAAGCAATCAATAAATGAGTTTTTAAAAGGGATTTAAAAGTGTTGAGGTCAGAATAGTGACGGATGGTTGGGGGGATATGAGTTCCAGAGGTTTGGGGCGGCTAAAGTCAAAATTATTGATAAAAAGTCAAAATTATCGATTAAAAAGTCAAAATTATCGATTAAAAAGTCAAAATTATCGATAAAAAGTCAAAATTATCGATAAAAATTCAAACTTCCCAGTCACTAAGCACAACCAAAATGATAACCTTTTGTTTCCTAAATGTCATATAATTTCCTATTCCAAAATTGTTATAGACATTTACTAAACATCCACATATTGGTACGGACACGTTCATAGCGTCCATATGGAATTGTACGCCCCTGCTTACATAAGTGTATTTTGTCAGTGTCACAGTTTGTGTTTTGGTGAACAAACAGAGCAGAACTGTAGAGACAGTTTTTTTCCACAGTAGGGGAAGGCAGACAGAGGGTATCCCCCCCCCACAAAGCTAAACAAAAAAGGTCTGGCCCGGCCCACTGAGTGCTTCACTGCCCAATGTGTGAATGGGCATCGTTTTTGTCAACTGCCAACAACTAGAAAGCAGACTCCCCACTTTCTTCCTCTGTGTCGCACCCACTGCCAAGAGTGGCTGAAATGAGGGACAATGACGGGATGATCACACGAGGCAAATGTTTGAAGCCCCACAGGATACTGGTGAATACAGCCAAAGCTCTGCACATATTCCAGCAGCTAGTAAGCACAGTGTTCGCTCTTTGTGGGAATAAAAAAAAAAAGGCCAGACTTTTTCAAACATGCTATTTTTTTTCCCCAGACCTTGACTTTATGTACTCGTGTTCAGACTGCAGGCAGATGTGGCTCAAACATGTCTGACTTTCACTCGTCTCTAACCCGTCAGATTGTTTCATTGCTGTCTATATTTACCGTTTTTTTTTCATTGTAACATGATGATGATGATGATGATGATGATGATGATGATGATGATGATGATGATGATGATGATGATGATGGTGTCATTTTTGTTTTTGGTTTGATTTTGTCAGATTGTATTTTTTTATTTATTTTTTTGGTCTGTTTCTCTGTCCACAATAGCTATGGTTTACATCATAGGTGTCAAACTCCAGTCCTCGAGGGCAGGTGTCCTACATGTTTTAAATATTTCCCTCTTCCATGTGATTCAGTTTAAATCTTTAATGAGCAAAGTTAGACACAAATGGTAGAAAAATCAAAGAAAAATACTAGAATAAAAAAAACCCCAAAATGTAGAAAAATAAACAAAATGAGCAACAAAAACTAATAAATATTTACAAAATGACAAATAATGTGGAAAATTTTTTACAAAATTTACTAAAGACGAAAACTACTATTGAAATTTGGTCCCAACAATTTTAATTTTGCCTTTAAAAATGTTTAAATAAAATAAAAAAAAAAACTCTTGCTTTTTGGCACCTTGTTCATGCACAAAACTAAAAGGAAAACGCTTGAATTTTTCTGAATATTTAAACTAACTTCAGAAGCATCAACACTGACACTTAAAGAGTTAATAATCAGCTCCTCATCAGACTGATAATGATGCAATGGCCTCCAGTTGTAATGGAAGAGGGGAACATCTAAAACATGCAGGACACCGGCCCTCTAGGACCACAGTTTAACACCCCTGGTTTATGTGATGTTTTTTTAGTTCTGAATTATTTATTCTGACTAAAATCATTCTGAATTAAAACAAATGACTTTGTATTTACATGGACATATTAATTCTGAATAAAGGTTTTCATAGGAATTAACGTCTGGATACTAAATGTGATTTTTACATTTATTTTTATGATGATTACGAAACAGCAGCTGAACTGAATTAACAAATGAATGTGGGCAGTGGTGAATATGTGTGTCATTGTGACGTGTGCAGAATGGCAGGAATAATGTTAAAGCAGATTTAACTGTTTACATGGCAGAGGAATTATCAAATTCAGAATTAAGATCAAAATAAAGCAGTTACTTTATTCAGAATTAAGTTTAATTCAGAATTATTTTTAACTGGAATTAGGTGTTTTCATGGTCACGGTAAAGAGAAATGGACTTTTATTTGGAATTAAACAGGAGTCAAAAGTCATATAAACAGAGCAAATGTCTTGTTAACTATCACTAATACAATAAATAAACTAGAAAAGCACGCAGAGAGTGCAGACTCCACCAAGGCAGAACAACAGCCCCCCCTTTTTCACTTCTGCTCTGACCAACCCAAACATACACATGTCCTGCCACCCCCCTCCCCGCATACTTACACCGATCACCACCAAAATTTAATTATGTGTTCCTTGTGCCACTGTCAACATTCTCTAAAAATTTCAGCTAAATCTGTCCATACATTTTTGAGTTGCTTTGCTAATAAACAGAAACACCAGCAAAAACAGAACTCAGCCTTTGTACGGACTAATGATAAAATATTTTTTTTTAAAAAGACCATCTCCCATATTTGACCTGTGTCTAATTTGTTAAAGATGGTTTAAACTAATGATGAATATATTGACTGGCCACTAAATCAGGTTGATATTTGCTTTTTTTTTTTTGCTTGTATCGTCTCGTTACATTTGCCGATATGCTCTTTTTTTTTTTTTTCCCTGTTATGATTTAATAACAGGTAAAGTTTATGGAACCTCCATGTTCTTGCAGATACTGATGTACACACTGAAAATATATATATTTTTATGTAATAGGTTAACTGTCAAATTTTAAATTTCTTGATAAAGTCAATTGAATGTTATTGTTGAACCATTTTAATAACATACAGTTGGTGTTTGATTATATTATAAATGAAAATATTTAGATAAAAACTATGATATCAGAGGCAGGTCCTGTTAAATGATGCAATAGATAAAATATTTGTGGATATTTATTGATGTTTTGATGTGTTTTTGGACCACATATGGATATTTTTTTTGTTTGCTTTGGATGTTTTTGTTAGAATATGCTTCCTATGTGGATAATTATGAGACATAAAGGTTCAGATCTGGTGTTTGCTGTTTGTATTTTGAACAAATGAGTGATTGTACCTACTGTGGTTATTTTATCTGAAAGTGGTTTATATGTGTGAGACTCTCTATTATCAAACTATATTAAGTCATGTGACATTTGGGACAGGTTTGGGTGGTTTTGCTTTACATTTTTGAGAAACTACTTGGAAGTTTAAAGGGTTAAGTAAAGAAAATTTTCAGATATTTATCATTTAACAGAAAAAAACAGATTATTATGGGCTCCAAATATCATCTTAGGCTGCTATAAAAAAAATTATCAGCCCCTAAAATCATATTATTCAACCACTAACTACAATAATTTAGTTGTACCCTGTCCTCATGTATTTATCGTACAGTTTCACATACTTTATAATTCAACTTTTTCCTATACTTAAAGACTTTTCCAGACCTGCATATTGGTGTTGATACTTCATTCCCTTTCATAAGTCCTCAACAGGAAAGTAATTTTCAAAGCTGGGCTTATTCGTAACTCGCTGATATCATGGCTCACTGACTCGCCTACATGTTGTTGGCTCATTGGCTTTGGCTAGATATCATAGATCGTGCCTCAAAAATGTGCACCCTGGAGCCCTAGTGTCCTTTCCTGCATGTGCATTTTGTTGCAGTCATCCTTAAGATTCAAGTAAGGTTAGAAGTTGGAGTGCAGTCATAAAATAGCAGATGCAGTGTGCAGAGGAAGTGCGTCCAAACCAACACAGACATCACACAGCCGAGCAGACTCTGTACCAATCTGAGACTCATTCACACTCTGAAGCCTCCACGTCTCCGTCCTCTGTTGGTCTGCAGCGTCGCATACATCAATAGAGAAGTGTGCATTAAAAAGTGTGTGTGTCCAAAGTTCCAGATTTGCTTCCTCTGAATGTTTAACAGAGATATGACGGTGCAGTCAAACTAAGGACCTTTGCTGTAGCAGACTGAGTTATGTGGCCTCGAACATAAAATGCATTCACGTAGCTGTTGGAGGAAAGCGCTGCACAATTAATCCAATCGCAGTTGCAATCACAGTGTCAGCCCATGCAATTATGTAATCAAAATAAGGTGGCAATTTAAAGGTCAAATGTGGATACGGTGATATCTTCAGAGCCAGTGACCTAAAGTGTAGAGGGAGAGAGAGAGAGAGAGAGAGAGAGAGAGAGAGAGAGAGAGGGAGGTACTTTACACATTGAATGTTATGTATATGTGTTTATTTTATCTTTATTTAACCCATAAAGACCAAGGGGAACCTTTGTGGCAGTTAATAAGTGAGTATTTCCTCTCTATTTTAACCTTTGACAAATGATTTATCACCATTTATTATAATATTATCCTCTGTTTTTAGCATTTTTTTTTCCCCCAGTGGAAACTAAATACTTCCTTATAATTCAGTCACTGATCATGTAAATGTTAATTCAAGCTCAGATTAAATTTAAAGGTTATGTTAAAACAGAAAAACCAAGAAAAGGTGACTTTAAGTAAAGTCTATCATTAACTGAACACAGTGTCTCCATTCAACTCAATGGGTTTTACTGGTGAATCGATGTTATAGACGACAGTGTTTCCATGGCAACTATGGCGATTCTGAACATCCAAATGGGTCATGTCTGATGACCATAAAAACATGACAAATTGTGTTTTACACCCGTTATTTAGATGTATTGATATAATTAGTGGATACATGGGTATGAAGTAGTTCAGATCACCAGTGGGTGTTTGGATTTTCATGGGTTAATAAGACTGACTAGAAAACAAAATGACAAAAATGCAGGTTTGCTGATGTTTTAAATATATATGATGGTGTTATTACACATTTATATTGGTTAATGAACAGATTTTCAATATGTTTCCGGTACAGTGAAGGAAACCAGTGAAGGGGGTGCACTCTGTTAGTACAAAAAAAACAAAAGTGAAACTTTTTCAAACATCCAACCTAGTTTCTGTGCCTCTGTTGTACTCTGTTATGTTTACCCCTCTTATCGACACCCCGGCCTCAGAATTAAGTGTTTGTTTGTTTTAATTGCAGTAGTGCTGCTGCTGAATGTATACAGAGGAAACCCTGTACATGGCCGGTGCTTGTCCACCCTGTTTGTTTTCTTCATTTAGACTGTACAGTACAGTATATATTTGTTTGGTACACGTCTGTATTGAATTAAAGGCCTCGAACTGAAGCGGTTCAGTACAAACCAGTGCACAGTAGCAGCTCTAATCAACAGGTATTGAACAGTTTTAGATCAGTCGATGGGTTGGTTGTCAGTGTCTTTATGGACTAAACAGATAACACTGGTCGACAAGAACAATGCTTCCAGAATAAAAGTAATGACATTTTATCCCGTGTGTGTTACTGATGAAGAAAAGTCATGTTTTGATGAAATTGGAGTCGAAATCTGAAATTCTTAGAATTAACATGAGAAAAGGTTTTAATCCAAAGGAATATTTGTCTCAGATCTACTTGAAAACACTGTCTGTACATTATGATCCATTCACTTTACAGGTTCTTTCTAGTGGAATATTTACTAATATATTGTATACATGTACATAAACCAGCATATATGTGGAATAACACATTTGTTTTCTGATTCATCTTATTAAAGTGTGTAAATTTAGTACATTTAATATCTTATGTATATGTAAAAAAAATAGAGCAGTGTTATATCTTACTGAGATTGAGATCTCTTTTACAAAGGTTGACCCAGTAGTCTCTTTAATCCTTTTAAGATTTTCCATTTTTTCAACTTTATATTTATTCAAAGTCTGTTTTTGTAATGGTGGACATTACTTTAATTAATTTTGGTTAGCTTTAATCTGATTATTGTTTTTATGTAGTTGTAATTAGACTTTAATGGTTTTCGGCCTGTTATTTCTGAGTGTGTTTTAGTTAGTTTTAAGGGTGGGAGATGGGAAGAGTGCACAAAGAGAATTTTAAAATGTAAGACCATGTGCCACCATGTGTGTTTGTACTGCGTCTGGATGAATTTGTTTTTGCGAACTAAAAATATATTGAAGAAATTAAAGAGAAAAAAAAAAGTGATCTGGAGCAGAGTTGAAGCAGCACACGTTATAGTGTAATAAAAAAGTAGGTTCAAACATTTGTCAAAACCATAAATAAAAATAACTGGCAATAATTTAGCAATAACAAAAAAATGAGTTTGACCATTTTTTTTAACTGTAGTTTACGTTATTAGAATGTTTTTCCCTCCTAACTGTTAGGCCTGGTAGAGGTCAGTATATACAGTATGTGTGTGTTTGCATTGGGGAATTAACATGAGGAGTTGGCGTTGGCTTCTGCTTCAACCAAACAATATGACTCAAGCTTCTTGCAGTAATTTTAATGTGGCTCTTTGACAGATTCATGCACCTTTAGATGCAGGGCTGTGGGACTAGTGCAGGTAGAGACGGACGGCTTCTCCTGTTGAGGCATCACCTAGTTTGTGGTCGATCACACTGGTCGACTGGACATCATTAGTGTGTTTTTGTCTCTGTGCAGCTGGAACATAAGCACCGTCCTCTGGGATAAGTAAAGCATTTTTGACTCCTATGAAGTTTGTCAGGGTTTGTTTTTACCCGAGTGTAACTTTACTTACAATTACTTTGTTTAACCCTTAAATGTCCAAATATCCACTGGTGACCAAATGTATCCAGTGATTTCAACTGTTTAATACCTTTTAAGCTACTAATCTTATATACTGTATTTTACGGACTATTTTTTTTCACATGTTTTGAACCACAAGGTTTATACAAAGTTGCAGCTATTCTGTGGATTTTTCTTCCACCACTAGGGGGCGCTGTAACCGGAAGTAGAATCAAAACTATGAAGAAAAATCAATGCGATTTTTTCAGACGATAAAATTAGCAACTGTTAATTATGTTTCAAATCCTCACCCCTTCATCACGGAGACAGATGTGACGAAGAACATCTGAGGTTGTTCAACTCTGACATAGAAGACGACGACTTCATGGGTTTCAGTGAAAATAATTAAAGTGATATGTGATTTAAAACACAGGAGAAATGAAGATAAATGCATTAAATACTGTTTATTTTTCTCTTGGATCTGTTTTGTTTTAATCAGCAAAGTTACTCCTGTGTTAAAAATCACTGTTAGGAAAAAATCTGTTCATGTACAAACATGTATAGTAACTACATTTACAGTTTAAAATTGTTCTGTACATGCAGTAAATATATGATTTTCCAACATAGAAATCTGTGGGTTATAACCCGGTGTGGCTTGTATATTCTATTCTTAATTACATTTTAAAAAATACAGTGGATGCGGTTTATAATATACAGAAAATACGGTAAATAACTGGTGCAAAATGCAGTTCGTTATCAGATATGAGCCATTTAGAGGATCCATAGTTACAATAGAAACACTGTCATCTTCTACAACATTAATTCACCAGCAAAACCCATGGAGTTGGATCAATGGATGGAGACATTTGTTTTTTGTTGAGTTAATGATATAATAGCCATAAACTTTAGTCTGATCTTTTATGAATGTGTATTTGATCATCGAATTAAACTGACGCGATGCAAAATAGAGGGAAGTATTGCAATTAATGATTCTAAATGTCTTCAGAAAACGTATGAGAACTGCCACTAAAATAGCACTGGGTCTTTATGGGCTTAATGTACACTTATATTCCACTTAATACTCTAGATATGACTGAATTGTGAGTTTAATTGGGGTCATGTAAACATTGATTAGATGGTCTTGAATATTAAGCATTGCCTGGTGTTATTTTTTTATCATGTTTTAAACCAAAAAAATTCTCATTAGCATCTAAGTGTACAGCTTGCAGATGCTTCTATGGTGTTATTTATTTTGTGTTTCTGTACAATACAAAAGAAACATAAGGGACATATCAGATGCAATGACCATAAAAAAAACCTTAGTGATGAACAATTGTTTTTTATCAATATGATGTTGCAGTGAAAATTGTACATTTCTCACATTTATGACAACACTGCTCTTAAGTTTGGGTCAGAATCTCCATTTTAAATATTCCATTCACAATTTGTAGCCAGTTATTAGTTGTAGTAAGTTCTTATCTGCTTTTATTATCAATACTATGTTGAATGATGTGTGCAAGTTTATAAAAATGCAAACTAGCTGAAAGATGAAATGGGAAAAAAAGTGTGTTTGTTTCAATGGGAAAATCATTCTGAGTAAAGAATTGTTTATGTACGAGGTATCGGCACTGGTACATTATTGAAAATGATTGCGTAATACCCAGCCTTACTGTGGAAAATCCAAAATGATCCATTTATTGTAGGAGTTTCTAATTAAAACAGTGGATTTGCAGTATTGTTCTAGTTCTGTGAAGATTATTTGCAGCTCATTCACTTCTATTTGGCTAAAAAAAAATAGATCTTCTCCTGTTGAGATAATGTAAAACAGCTGGTCGGTGGGAGAAACACACCTACTTGAAAACATTATAAAAGAGAGAGGCTTTTTGATATGCACAAATAACGCAACCCCAAGTTTTTCAAAAAAGTATTTGAAGGAAAAAAAAAGAGAGAGGATGTGTTCACAGTGATCCGCTCCTCATCCTAAATCCTATTTTTAATCAGC
The DNA here is from genome assembly GCA_020466265.1 of Siphamia tubifer. Taxonomy (NCBI): domain Eukaryota; kingdom Metazoa; phylum Chordata; class Actinopteri; order Kurtiformes; family Apogonidae; genus Siphamia; species Siphamia tubifer. The sequence continues at coordinate 21,636,618 of CM035798.1, forward strand.
GTCTGCATGCAATATTCATTTTATTCACCACATAAACAAGAATATTGTCTTTGTTGGAATAGATGAAACCTGGAATATATTACAGTGTGTGTTAAGGTGTGGGGGTGCAGTCCTTTCCTTAAAGTTGGACTGAAACCCACCTCCAGACTAACAATAGTAATAGAAGGTACAGTTTTACCCCTTCAAACAGTATTTAATGGTCATCCACTGTTGTGTGTCTGTGTAATCCAGAATAATAATAATAATAATAATAATAATAATAATAATAATAATAATAATAATAATAATAATAATAATAATAATAATAATAATAATAATAATAATAATAATAATAATAATCAGTATGTCTCTGAAGTGGAAACCCCCTGTGTGTGTGTTTTAAAAAAAAACAAAAAAAAAAACAATTGAGAAATAAAGAATAATTTAATCCACTCCAAATTGATACGATGCTAGTTAAGTTAAGTTAAGTTAAGTTAAACCATCATCTTGTTTTTATCATTTACAACAACAGCACACATCTGCTTATGCCATCGAAAGCTGAAACTGAAACAGCTGAAGGAAACTTTGACTACATGTACTTTTCGGTTGGCAGGTTTTGTAAAAAAAAAACAAAAAAAAGCCCAGCTTCCTGTGGTGCAGTGTTTCAGTTTTGGTCTAAAGTTGTCAACTCTGGAGGAAAAAACAATCCCCTGAACAGTCATTATATTGATATATATACACGTAGAATAAGTGTAAAGTAAACGTCTGTAACTGCTGACGGAGTTTAACCCATAAAGATCCAAACATCTACTGGTGATTAAAAGCAGCTACTGATCTAAACTGACCCGTCACCAGATGGTATCTCACAATACCATCCTTCCGCAACTGATCCGTGTTGAAAGGAGGGGCCTTATCTAAAATCCTTGCATGTGATTAGATGGAAAAACCTGTCCGTCATCTTAACTGACGCGCTGCTTCATCCACTCACGTTAAAATCAAGCCGCTTAATCAGCAAAAATATTTTTCATCAACAGAAGGGGTTTAAACTTACTTATTTATACATGATGTTTATTTATAACCTCATCTACTACGATGCCCACCAAGTTCTCGTAGGAAAGCATGGTTCTCCATTTATCCTTCAGCCATGATTCAGGGCTACAGAACACCAACTGTGAATGTGGTTGTCATTTCTTCCTCCCAGTTCCATTACTGTCAGCCCTAGTTTACCAGCCTCTTTGACTTGGTCCTCTACCAACACAACCAGGGGGGGTACCATAATAACCATGGGCTTCTGCACTGGTACTATTTCTTTATCCACCAGTGGAGCCATCTGATAGATCAAACTGTTGCCAAACCCGGTCGGAAGTAGACAAAACACTGACAATAGCCGAGTCTATATGGACCCTCAGATACCTAACACACGCTGCCATTGTTGTGTATCTGAAAAGACTACACTGCCGTCGCTTCTGCTTTACGTCACACCAGCCACAACACCGCCGGGTAGTCCCACTTTGCCACACTGATTAGTTTTTAAGTACACCTCATCCTCATGATACTCAGATGGTTGTATGAGCGTAGCGAAACACAGCCAGATGACATGAGTCTGGTTACTAATTTTAGACAATATTGTAAATATTTGGTCTAAAATACAGTTTATCATGTTTTCATGGTCATCAGATATGACCCATTTGGACTTTCAGAAGCTCTGGAGTTACCATGGAAACACAATCATCTTCTACAACATTGATTCACCAGTTAAACCCATGACCCCAATGACAGTGGATGGACACATTTGGTTTATGTTCAGTTAATGATAGATGTGACTGAAAGAGTACATTTATTCTCCAATTTCTCTTTTTTTGTGTTTCAAATTGAACATTTTCTGAACATTTACATGAGTTAATTAAACTTAGGAGGAAAATAAACTGATTTACACTGAAACAATGTAAAACAAAGAGGGTCATATTGCAATACATTATACAATATAAATCACTTCAGGTTATTAAATTAAAGATATGTTTGCTGTAAAAGTCACTTTTTCTTCAGTTCCTCTGTTTCTGATATAATAACTCTCAACTTCAATCTGAGCCTTTTATGAAAATCTACATGATCAGTGAATTCAATATATACACTGGGGTGGGGGGGGGGGGCAAAATACAGAGAAATGTACAATAATTGGGGATAAATGACTTGGGAAAGGGTAAATACAGAGAAAGAAATCATGTGGGAATTGCCACAAAAGGAGGTTTAGGTTTTAATGGGTTAAAGAGGTCATTGTCAGTAATTTAAAACCAGCTCTAAGTTGTTTTTCAGTCTGATGACACTAACAAGGTGTGTCCAAATGTGATACACCTGAAAGTGCAAAACCACAAAAGTAGCACTGGGTCTGTGTGTGTTTGAAGGTCTACCGTATGTGGCAAACACCAAATATATGTGTGTCTTCCCATCTGTTTTATTCAATTGAGTTTTATTTGTAGAGCCTTATCTCACAACAATGTTGTCTCACAGGGATTTACAGAATTAGATATGAAAACAGTCAAAAAATAAACAGCAAATAGAGGATATAAATGCATGAGTAAATGGTTTGTTAAATGCAGATATAAAGTGACAGAGAAAAGAGACAAATTGTCTCTTTTGGGTCTTAATATGGAGTTCAGATTAGCCTGTAACCTACATATATTTAATGTATTATCTCTCAGAGCATTGTAAACTGTGTGAAATCTCCTGAAGTGGCTTTATTGTAAAAAGGACAGTAACGTTGAAGATATACAGGGACATAAATTCCACAAAGCAACAGGAATAGGTGAGCTTGTAGCTAGCTCTGAAATCCCCTTATAACAGTAATGACCACTGAGCTGGGTGTCTGTCTGAATAAAATGCTGCTGTTAAGCCGGCGCCTCCTGGCCAGCTCTGAGCACCGTGACCTCCCCCCACCCCTCTCTCCCCACTGTCTCCTGCTAAGAGCCAGGTGTGCCAAACAACCTTCAGCCAGAGCCAGAAAAATGGCTGCCTGCTGAGCTGAGAAGAAAGAAACGGAAGATGAACAAAGTCATAAGAAAAGGCTTACACTTCTTCCAGCGCTCCCACGGAGCCGGAATATTTGTGCTTTTTCTTTCCTCTGCGGATGCTGTGCAAATGTCAGCGGCTGGTGTTTGGAATGTGAGCCTATCGTTGTCTTTGGTCTGTTTGTGTGGGCGGGTGAGCCGCCAGCTTCGCTGGATATTAATATATTGTGCAAGTCAATGGTAGCTGAGGCAGATATTATCAACCTGTCAATGGTGTGGAGCATCGACCCTGGCCGTTATCACACTAACTGGCCTTTTGATCTAGTGTCTCAGAGGTTTGTTCCAAATGTAAACGTACTGTTGCGCTCACAGGGTTACATACCATGGCTGGATTTGACTCTTTTTCAGAAAATATGAATAATAATACAAAATGTTTCTTTAACTCGTTGCTAGTGGCTTGGTGAAGCCATTCATTATCAAGGAAATGTGATTGCTCTTTTTAAATCATATGATAATAGAAACTATCTAAATGACCCTGATCATAAGTTTACATACCCTAGTCCTTTAACATCAATGACAGATGTTACTGTTTTGTGGTAGTTGTGGGTCAGACACTGCATGTTCTTCTTCTTCTTCTTCTCAAAACACCTTCAGTTAATTTCAGATTTTGCGTTTTCTTCCATGAACTGCATGTTTGACACCTCCCCAAAGTGACTCGATGATACTGAAGTCAGTAAAGTGAGATGGACACTCCTTCACCCTCTGTTATTCTGCTGTTCCAATGACAGGTGGACTTGGCCTTATGTTCTGGGTCAATTTTATGTTCAAACATTCAAGACCAAGCGTTAAGTGTGACTGCATGTGTACCTAATGCTACTTACTGTAATTACAATAATAAAGCAGCAGAGTTTGTTGACACCATGAGTGGTCTAAAAATAATAGCAGAGCAGGAGAGAGTGTACCATCTCATTTTTAGTACGTCTATAAAACTACCTACAACACTACAGCTTTTGGTTAATGTCTTCATAAGTTTGTTTTTCTTTCTCTTTTTCTTTTATTGGAGAAATAGGAATCATAAAAACAGACAAATGTTGTATCATTGCTGACTCTTGAAAATAAAGTCAAATTGTTTAGCACATTATACATTAATACAGATGAACCAGGTCAATGTTACCTTATCTTTTAGCTATGGAAACACATTGCAGAAACCATTTTTCTGTTGTTATACACAACTGACATCTGCATTAACTGTTTAAATAGTCTGCTGATTATTTGTCAAACCCTCTGAGTATTTATAATAGCACAAATGTTTAATGGTGTGCTGCCTGTACTGTATATTTTTGACATTGATTGCACAGTGTTGTCTCTGCACAAGCGGTTATTAACCCCACAGTGAACGACTGTTGTTTCCGTTTTTCACCAGTTCATTACTAACTTTAAGTTGAAAACGATACATGCCAGAAACGGCAGTGAAACAAAACACAAACAAAAATGCTTTTAAGTTGAAGAACAAATGCCATGGCTGCAGAATTAAGCTAATGTAAAGTATTTTTAAGTGAATTAGCTCCAACAGGTATGTAATTGATGCAGATTGCTCAAAAATACAACGTTAATACAATGTTTCTCTGGAGTCATTCAGGTCTACTTAATTTAATTTGGACTCTCTAATGAACTAATAACATCTCAATTTGAATAAAAGGCTCTGATGTCTGTTGTCAGACTTTCCAAGCTTCTGTTTATTGAATAAAAGCTGTTTTTCCTGACTGAATGCTCTCTTGTAGTTAAGGCTAGTAACTTACAAAACAAATACTGCCATTGTTTCTTTTATAGAAATGTTTAACAAGGTAGTCGCTCAAAAACTATCAACCCAATTATCCAAACCTGTCCCAAAAGTCACCTGACCTAATGTAGTTTGACAACGGAGAGTCTGACACATGGGAAGATATAAACCACTTTCAGATAAAACATCCACAGCAGGTACAATCACTAATTTGTTCAAAATACAAATGGCAAACAGCAGATCTGAACCTTTATGTCTCCTAATTATCCACAGAGAAACCATGGTCCAACAAAAACATCCAAAGCAAACAAAAAAAAATTGTCCATATGTAGTCTAAAATAAATAAATATCCACAAATGTTTTTATCTATTGGATCATTTAACAGGATCCGCCTCCAATATCCCAGTTTTCATCTTAATATTTTCATTTATAATATAAGCAAACACCAACTAAAATGGTTCAAAAACAGCATTTAATTACAAAGGTGGAAGTTTAAAGGGTTAATGGGCATTCTCATGCTTTAGTTTATCAAAACATGGCCATAGGAAATGACAAACTCTTGACTTGAGAACAACATTTAAAAGCCAGTAGATAATGACTCAGTATTGCTGCACAGGTCTTATGTGTCACCAATGGTAACTGTAATTCTAGATTACATGTTATGGCTATTGAACCCAAATACATTATTAAAGCATCTGATACCTTAATATAATTTATGGTAAACAGTTATGCCATATACTGATCTAAATGATTTTTAAACAAAAAAAAGTCTTCTTTTGTATCTAAAGCTTCTATATATGATGTGTGCGTACAGTACTCATATGAAGTTTGTGTGTTGCTGAGTGTATTAGCCAACAGGGTTAATCTTGTCTAGCTCACTGGAAGTACTTGGACAGAATAAGGGTGAATTTTCCCATTTCACAGTGTCAGGATTGTCATTTTCCTTCCATGTGTTATCTGTGCTTTATTGCATATCTTGAAAAACCCTCTCTGTGGGGAAAAAAATGACCTCCAGCTGTGACTCTATCTCAGAAGGGGGTGGGATTTAATACATTTTCTTTTTGAGCAGAACATATTCAGCTTATTTTGTTATTAATGTACATGGCAATTGCTGTAAGATCTTGATACTCATTATTCATTAATGTATTTGTAAGTGCTTTACTTTTTCTTTTGCTGAAAGCAAAAATTAAATGAAAATACAACTTTCAGTAAAGACATGCTGTTATATTTTGGAGCAGTTTACTCATCATTTTAATTCCATGATGTATTTCTTCATTTTCATAAGCTGCTCAAAATAGCCTTTCCCAGCACTATTTTGCCAATGTAGTGTTACGGTATCATGCACTTAATACAGCTCAAGAACTCGCCAAACAACCCAGATAAAATTTTACCCCTTTCCAAAATGATAGTGGAGAGCACCAGACCTATGGACAACACAGCCCTGGCATAGCGCTAACGAAATGTGGAGATAGGTGTGGATATGCCAGCCTAAGGCTAATGATGAACTCCGGAGCAACCAAGAGGATTTTTCATGGAAAAAAAAAACACTGTGAGTGGTCTGCACAGAAACCACTGTACAGGCCGTTATCATGGCTATAGGCAACTGAGACAGCCATCAGCTTAGTAATGGAGCTCCATAATGTCAGCCGATGATCTGCTCCCAGAACTAAACAGACCCAACGTAAATGTCAACTCATGAACATGCGTAAATCTTCAATCGTGCACGTTAAAGAGTGTGGTGTTAGTGCTCTTTGAGAGGATGACTGACACTTGGGTTGAAACACTGAACACATGTACAAGTAATGGATCAGGTTCATTATTTTTTTCACTCTATCAAATACATGTAACACATAAAGACGGTGACATTTCTGTGGCAGCTCCAACATGAATTGTTTCTCTATTTCTACCTTTCTTAACTGATTTATTACCAATTTTATATATATATATATATATATATATATATATATATATATATATATATATATATATATATATTTTATTTATTTTTTTTTTTCATCTTGATTTTTTAAATGCAAATCATGTATTTATATTATAGATGTCTCGGGATTCACACAAAATTCAGAAATGGCTGACCACTACAATTTGTTTCTTGACCAAAGATACATTAATATGCCAGACTAGCAACAACAGTGACTGCTGGACAAATGTGGATCAGCATAAAATGGGTCAATGTGCTAGTTTTCCTATATTTGATTCACAGATCATATAGATATACATGAAAACCCAAAGTAAATTCAAAGATAACTATGCTTACATCATCAGAAGTAACAGCTAGGGTTATATCCTTGAATGCCGCCAGTCTTTAAGCAGACAACTATGTTATGATGTGAGGCATCCCCAGGCCATGACCTTTTTATTTGTACTTGATTTGACATCAATCAAACAATACCAGAAATATGAACAAGAGTGTTTAGTGATTTTAAACTTTTGAGCAGCCCCTTGTGGGCCATCTAGAAATAGTAAATTGCCCAAAATTGAATTGTTTCTTCCTCTCATTGATATTCATTGACATGGAAAACTGAATATTTTAAGTTGCTGCATTCACACAAAGGCTTTCTGTCAGTGGTCGCACCAAAAATGCAATCTCCCAGAATGGAGTTTGGGAATAGAATTGTATTAAAATGGAAGAAAACGTGCCATTTTCAGAAAAAAGATATTGCTAACTGAATATAAAAACAAGTGTCCATCTGCTGTCATTGATCCAAAAACTATGAATTTTACTGTTGTAGAAGATGAAGGTGTTTCTACATTCACTACGGAGCCTCTGAAAATAATGAAAAGTATAACAAACTGCATTTTTCATCAATTATTTACACATATTGACACAGATATAGGCATGAAACCATTTATATCATAGATAGTTTGTGTATCCAGTGGCTGTTTGGGTTTCTATGGGATACTTGCAGGCTTTCTATTAAAGGCTGAGGATGCTAACGTGACCTGTTGTGACACTCAAATGACTGAAGGCTAAAGAGATTTGGGCCAGGGAATAGATTACACTGTTACCAAGTGTATAAAGCATTGATTGATTTCTTTGTAGTCATAACCCACACTCCAGCCGGTGAGTGGCCACTAACATGCACAGCCACAATTGAAAACATCTACTCTGCTGCTGCTGCTGTTTTTTTTTTTTTTTTTAAAGGATTCAACTCCTTTTGAATAAAATGACCCTAAAGGCTAAAGCGGCAAGTGGATAAGATTGGTAAAATACAGTAATATTGGGTAAAAACATTACAGCCCAGTAGACAAGTTTATTTTATTTTTTCTGATAAGGCTTGATTAAGTTACACAATTCCAGGTCTGTTTCCCGAAGCAATCACTAAAGGAAGTAAGCAATTGCATAAAACGGAGTGAGGAAAAGGAAGGAAGGATGTGAGTAAAAAGATAGAAATGTTCCCTTTACATCCTTTTTGCCTTCCCGGCAGTTTTTTGTTTTGTTTCCCCCCCTCCCCGTGTTCCCTTTGTGGTAGGGGCACTAGCTTCAGGGTACGTCTCTCTGTTAAGGCATGCTTTTCAAGAGGTGTGTTTGTGTGTACATACCTCTTGTGCAAGCTCATTCAGACATAGCCCGTGTACACAGAATTACAAGAAGCACAGAGGTCGCTTTGTCGAAGCGTATTTATTTATTTTCCTGGAGTTGTGTGCGCAGCCGCCCGTGTGTGTGTGTGTGTGTGTGTGTGTCTGTGCTGGTCATTGGGTGGAAGTGGAAGATGATAGATATCACATCTTGAATGAATAAAATGACTTAAAAGCTCTTCACCCTTGAGAGGCCACTAAGATCCTACTGTTCTCTCACAGTTTCACAGCAGTAGTGGTTTATATTTGTATGTATTAATGCTGAGTCGTGCGTGTGCATGTGAACATTTATCCCTAGCAGCCTTTATTTTCTCTGACGACGTGGCCCAGTCAACAGTTTGCAGATGTTCGCCCTGATTACACAATGAAAACCCAGATTTTCTCCGAAAGTCCCTCCTTTTGTTTGTACATACACATCCAGTGTTTCCGTCAGATCTGGCCCCGCTCTATTTGTTTGCCGGACTGGTCTGAGACCCTCCGCTCTGTGTTTACTGTAGCCTGCGGGTGTTGCGTCACTTACCAGTAAAAGCTGAGGGTTGTGTCCCGAACTAGAATTTACCCACATTTTGACCTCCTCCCTGAACTGAGGAGTGCAAAGAGAGCTTTGAGTGGGCTGTTTTCTTGAAAGAAAATTTCCACTTTTCTCAGATTTCATCACCCAGACTCTCTTCAAAATCTTTTTACACTATCAGCAGCCCCCCCCCCCTTTCATTGCTGTGATGTTGCAATAAGTTCCATGGAAGCCAATTTATCTGGAGCTTACAGTGCTGCTGACATAATGGGGTCATTGTGTGTCTACCTCTCTGGCTTCTGACGGCCTGCCACGGCTGGGAAAACATATATCCATTCCTGAGTGGACGTTCTCATGCCGTGTGGTTACCCCCCTACTCCCCATTTTTGGGCAATGGTCCATTCAGAATGCTTTCCTAAAATTATACCAGCAACCCACAATTATTCCTAACTGAGACTATTAGGCCAATAAATACCTACAATACCTGTTAGAACTCCCATAGCCCAAGGTAATATAGATAGATATAAATAAAACAAACCTTAAAACGACCTTGTACCCACTACACACATATATTCATCTAAGACAGTAGACTTAAAAAAAAGCCCTGTTACAAATAAGATTAATATCCCAAAATCTTGTCAAATTGGCTCATATTGACCAAAAAAAATATGCTAATGAGGTCAGAAAATTATCAAAACTGCAACAGTAAGCGATCACACAGACCAATAAAATTTCAGTAAAATAGAATAATATGAAATACAATGAACAATATAGAAACGCTGCACATTCCTAGTCTCTGAATTGTCATCTCCTTTCAAAGGCTGCTGAAAATCAAAATGTTTTTAATCTGGTTTTATATATATTCAGTGAAGTGGCTTCTCTAAAGTTTCTTGGATTGTCTTCCATAACTTTGGTTCATAGGTAGTGAAGGCTGTGTTCGCTATTTTCTTTGTAATATTTGTGGGATTCATTAGTAGCCCTGTATTTGATGACCTTAGTGTTGTAGTTTGCACACAATTAATCCGTTATTTGGAAATGATATATATCGAATTGTTTTTTTAATAGTATCACCAGATTCTTGCCGATATACCCCCCCACACACCCGCCCACCCACCCTTGGCATCCTCCTGCACAGCATATACTATTTGTAGCGCTGCAAAGTTTTCACAAGCTTTAACGTACGCCTGTGATTGGATGTGTCTGTGTGGGCGAACGTTCGCAACAGATGAACCAACTGAAGGAGATGAAAGGTTAGAAGGTGGCGGTGTTTTGCCGCAGGTGCTGCTTGACTTCCTTTGCCGAGGTGGTGACTGAAATTGCCCCCATCACACCCCCACCCCTGCCCTCGCCCCCCATCTCTACCACTGCTTCCACCTCTGCTTTTTCCTTTTGTTGGTTTGTTTTCATGGCCTTGCTGCTTGGGCAAATTCAGCAAAATAAAATAAAAAGGAATGATGCAGATGGAGTGAGAAAGCGTGGCCTAGATGTAACCAGCAGACGATCAGAGCCCCCAGCTGAGTCACGGCCCCCTGCTTTTATGTCTGCCTAATTGGTCAGAAACAACATGCGTGGCTGTGTTCATGGAGTAATGGCCAGACATTAGAGTGGGCTGGAGGGGTATGGGGGTGGGGGTCTGGCTTGTACTTGTACGTCTTCTTCTGTCCTCTCTCATTCCTTTTTCTTCCATTCCTCCTTTTAGAATGCACTCGCTGTCCTCTTTGGCTGTGATTCTGTACAGTAGTACCGCCCCAGGCTCTGGCGCCGCCACCTTTTCCCCCCCTGCCTCTCCGATAAAACGCTGAGCCGCCTGGCCACTGTCGCTGCAGATCGGCCCGTCTGCATTGTTGTTATCGTATTGTGACACGCTTTCAGCCTACTTTCAAGATGGCTGACTAAAGCTGTCAAGCCTTTGACCTACAATCGAGGCAGATCCCTGGAAGACAAGCGTCATCTTTTATGTAGAAGCTTTTGTTGGCCAGGATCATGTTTTTCAACCAAGCTGAGGACACAAGCTTACCGGACCGTTATTTATTTAATCTTATTTTTATCATTCGTTTGTGGTCAGAGCAGTGCTTTCTAGCTATTGAGAATAAAATGGGGTCTCCCTGGTGATTTTCTCCTTCATCAGCATCACTGGGCAAATAGCCATTAATTAGCCAAATGCTTACAAGACCGTTTTAGCTAGAGCTGGGTGTATTTGTTCATTATTATCACAATTAAGTCCCTAATCAAATGGCAGCACTGATGCTCAGTGCTCATTAGGGAGCCATATAGATTTCTCTTGTTTCCATCAAGGTCGCATGATGGGCCTGCTAGGTAATTGCAATTTTTGCCCATTCACACTTGATAAAAAGGCAGAAAAAATAACAAATACACTGATTGGATGGTCTGCTAATGAGCGCTTTTGCATGTGTTACAACAACCAGTGTGTTGATCATTAATTTGATGACTCTTAAGTGCATTTGTTCATCTTCATCCACTTATCCCTGCATTTCTTGACTTGTAATATAACACTGGGATGTGTTGTAGATGGGAAAAGGCAACGTCTTATACTATACTCAAAAGTGCCAATTCCAATTCCTCTCTTAAGCCTCAATCAGTAGTCCTCAAAACTAAGTGTTAAGGGCTCTTTGTGACTTAGAAATGGGACACCCCTTAAATGTTGGCCCTGAAATTAATCAGGGCTAACATCCCACGTTGTCTCTGTAGTCCCTGAAGTGAAACACAACTTAATAATTTTTTATTATTATTTGCACTGTTAACTCTGCCTGTTTAATCATAAGCCACAAACACAGCTATCATCCACTGGTCCATCAGGTCCATCATGTTTTTTGAAATTGTTGTTGACTCTCTGTCAATTATTCCTTCAGTTAGAGCTATTAAACAAATAATCTGTATAAATAACACAACCATATTCAGCTGTCACCACATACCATGGCTCAATAAAAGGTAAACACCAGCTATAACTATCGTTAGATAATTTTGCGGCTACGGTAGATGACATTAGCCTGGTCATTTTATACCATTATCGGCACAAGCATGTTATATAGGCTACTTTTGTGGTCATTCCATTTTTCACACCTCTACATTTAAATAAAAATCTTTGAGATGGTCAACAAGTGTTCAGCGTCACTGGGGATTATTTTAAGAAAACATTCCAGGTGACTACAGCATGAATCTTATCTAGAGGATCAAGAATATGCAAAACAGTAATAGAAAGAAAATCTGTCTATTTGGAATAATGTAAAATATAAAACATGCTGTGAGTTATGTGGATGGTAGCATCATAGATTTGATGTCTTCTGTAAGAATCTACAATGTAAATAGTCATGAAAAAAAAGAAAAAAAAATGTCCACACTTTTGACTGGTGGTGAATATTGTTATAAAATGATCTATATTTAACATTTTTCTGGTGAAAATTTAGAATTTTACAATATTTAATTCACTGATTATGTAATGTTTATAAAAGCTTTGATAAAAGTTGAGGGTTATGATACCCAAAAACAGAAAACTGAAGAAAAAAAGTGACTTTTTCAGTCAAATATGAGTATTTAAACGTCTACAACTGCTGTTATTTACCAAACTCCATTGGTTTTACTGGTGAATCAATGGTGTGGATGATGATGTGTTTCCATGGTAACTATGGAGCCTCTGATCATCCATATGGTTCATATCTGACGACCATGATAAGATCAAAAGCTGCATTTTACGCCAATTATTTTCATGTATTGGTAAGATTTGTGGATCAACAGGTCTTTAGATGGTTTTGATTGATGGTGGATGTTTGGGTCTTTGTAGGTTAATTAAATCCTACTTAATATTTTATGATTTTATTAGAATTTATTTATTTGAGAGCAGATTCTCTTCAGAGTGAACATGTTTTCTCTTTGTTGTCTCCCTCAGAGTGGAACAGGGACAGGAAATGGGTGGAACTCCATGTCCAGTTTTAAAAGTGACTGTGGTTAATGTTTTTTTGGAGAACGCCATCGGCCACAAAACATCTGCATGTGTTGTTTCTGTTAAAGCGTCTGTTACAGTTTGTGGTTGGTGGGTGGGTGGGGGAGGGGCGTGACCCAACTGAACCCATGTTAAACATGCATGTCGTGACCCTGTAGGTAATTTAACGACTGGCTTCTGTGCTGATGTGAACTCGCATGACATGAAGGAATGCAATTTCAAGCACTGATTAAAATTATTACTTCACTGGTTTTTACTGGTGAAAGTAATTGTAATTAATATATGAAATCAGCCGGTGAAAGTATGATGATATGATATTAGCGTTGGGGAATCAATCATTTGGAGGAGTCATTACCATTTATGAGTCAAGTCAGTCAATACCTGTATCCTCTGTGTTCTACACCAGGCCATGCAAATGATCTAATTAGAGTTTTTATGTGGCAACTGCAGTGAAAGCATGATCCATCTCTGAGTTCATTTGGCTCACCATTAGCAGGGAGACCTGCTGCTAACTAGGCCTCCCTCTGAAGATGTGTGACTGGTCATCAGTGCTCCTGTAATAAAGCCCTCCCTGGTCTTATGGACAAAAATGAACAAAACAGTGGTTACACTGACATCGCCAAATGATCCGGGTCAAAGAGTGTGGTTCACCCTCGGGGAAAATGACCATATCACAGTCTTATATCAAGTCACTTTCAATTTGTCCAATTCAACATATAAATTGAAAGCGGCAGTTCACATGATAACCAAGAAGCAGCAATTTCCGACATGATAATGGTAATTACAGACTTGATAGAAGAACCGTGATTGTAACTAAGTACACGATGTGAGCTTTTAATGAAATGTACTTTGCAGATGGAGCTGAAATGAATTAAACCTAACCTGACTTTTCTTTTCAAAACACTTCTCTTTAGTTGACTTGAGGCCAATTTAATACTGAAAAACAAAATAAAATGACACAACACAATTTAATCCCACCTGAAAGGCATTTGAGCAGAAACTCACAAACAATTTGTGTTCAGTCCTCAGAGCTCTGAACCCACAAAGACCCAAAAAGCCACTGGAGACCAAAGTCACCTACTGAACTCAAGTTTTCTTTTTTTTTTTTATGCCAGTTGGACTGTTTTCTTTTTTCTTTTTGTTTTTTTTTTGTGACTGTATGGTCTTATTTTGACCAATAATATTTGCAGAAAATTGATTGAGATAATGCAGTAAATTTGCCAGAACTTTGAAAAATGCAAAATAAGGAGGATATCAATGGTGATAAAGCACTTAATAAAGGTTAAATATAGATAACGGGTGATATTAGGCACAACAAACCCTACAATACTGATGTCACAGTAATTATATAATTTTGAGAAAATGGGGAAAATATTTTAAAAATTCCTTTGACCTTCTATCATCTCATCTATTCTGGGCCACTGCCATAATATATAAACATAATTTGGCAGGAATTCACCCAATAGTTTTGCTGCTAGAGTGTAAACAAACAAACATTTCAGTCCACCCATAACCCATGTTAATCCATCGTTGTAACAGTGAAAATACAGTGCAGTCAAAGCAGTCTACCGTGAACTCGTACCAGATCAATGTACTCCCAGATCCCCAGTGTGATGTCACTGCCTGTGAAAGAACAATTGCAGCCTGCATGGATGTGGTGTTTATGCAAATTGTTTATTTAAACAAGGTATTCTCTAATGTTGTGTTATCTGCAAATGTAATGCATAATTAGCAGCTACACTAGCCTTAGCTATTTTTCAGTCCATTGAATGCAAGAATAAATGAATCCCAAATATACAAATAATGTAACATAAAAAGGTATAAAAGCTTATCTTGCCTGACCCATTATTTTTCCTCTTGAAATCAGCAAAAAGCAAGTATGTCTGGTGATGGAAATGAATGGAAATGAGCATAAACCCTGGACGGTCCACCGTTCATTCATTTACATCTAACTCCCACAATTCCTTGCCTTGGGCAGTTTGGAGTGACTTCCAGGGAACGCTATAAAGTCATGAGTTGTGTCTTGAAGTCACCAAAACCTGCCTTGAACATCGCAAGACAAACAAACGTGCTTTCCTCGACTTGGGGGGCGGGGTCAAAATTCATTTGGGAACTGCCACAAATGAAGCCTTGCGTCTTTGTGGGTTAAAGAGGCCACTCAGTCATTTAAAACCAGCTCTAAGTTGTTTTTCAGTAGCAGTGATGCCTTGCACTGAGGGTTTTCAGACACTAAGGTGTGGTCAGATGTGACACACCTGAAACCATAAACCACTTAAAGTGATTTCATCATGGAAGATTACAGGTTGGATGTATTTTCCCATGTCTTACCACTGTTCAGGATGTTATAATAACACTTAATGTACTTTCTACACAGTACATTTTGCAGTGTTAAAATCAACACTTAGAGAGTTTATTTAACTTCTTCTAGAGTGTATTTGGTCCCATTGTCTCCAAATTAACACTGCAAAATCTACAGTGTATTATTTGTAAATGTCTGGATATCTGTGGTTTCACGTCACTCCATGCTCCATTGGATGATATTCCCAAAGTTATTAATAAACCATTAACAGTTAAAACACTTCCACTCAGTGAAATGTGAGACGTTTTTAGCCATGCCCCCCCCCCTCCAACACAAAATCCATTCTTGTTCCAAAAATATGACTTAGACATATGGAAAAAGTTATGAAGCAAATGAAGAACAGGCATATTTTTTAAGGGATAAGCAGAACAAAATGTGTGTATGTGAGGAGGCTTTAGGGTGACGGTAGCACTATCGCTGCCATTATATTTTCAGAGTAAAACGAGATGGATGGTTGCAATTAATTCTGCAGTGACCATTAGCTGAAGAACGCGGGCCTAGCAGAATCCAAGCAGCAGGAGGTTGGACGAGATGAGAGAGGAGCAGCGTGTACAGTGTGTTTGTGTCTAAATATGTAATACTTTAACCCTTTTAAGACTGACACTATAAGCAGCAGACGTGTCCTCAGGTTTTCTTTTCAATAAAAGTGTCTTAAAAATGTCTTATTTGACAATTCTTTTGCACCTTTGTTTTCAGGAAGAACTTAATATTCAACATCTGGCCATTAATTCTTATTTTTCTAAAGAATAAATACTTAAAACGGTGTGTTTTTGAAAAAAAAAAAGCAGGCTTAAGGTTTTGAGCACAGTTATTATCAGAAATAACTGTAAATGTCCATAATGAAAGTTTTTCAAATGGTAGAAACCTGCTCAAACATATTTTTTGTTTGTTTTGAATGTACAGTTTTCATATAATTGCTTCATATTTTTCATTATTTCCAGACATTTTTTAACCTGTGACTTGTCATAGTGTCACATTGCTGCTATAAAGTGTTATATAGTGTGGGAAAAGTCAGGATCTAAGCTTTCTGATGCCATTTGAGTGTTGTGGATAGTCCAAACAGTTGACAAGTTCCAGTCATTCGTGTCCTGTAATGTTTAAAATGCAGCACTGGTGATACAGCCGTAGTTAAAGGGTTAACCTCAGTTTGCTTGGGGACTTTTGAAGCTGACTGAGTATATGCTGACAACAGTGAAAAGTTGATGGTACCATCTAGCATCTGCATTGTCTACTTTCCTTTTCCTCCTGTAAGTTGGAACATTGTCTTATGTTTTTTTTTATTTTTTTTATTCATGTAGAAGCTGTTTACACAAGGGCTGCACCTAATGATGCTTTTCATTAGTTATTATTCTGTAGATAAAACAACAGTCTTATTCATCACTATAACGACATTTTACCTCCATACTCAACATGTATTGATTTAACTTTTTTTTTTTTAAGTTCAGATCAGTAGATTATTATTTATCTGTATTTTTGGGTTTCGTTTTAATTGTAAATCACCTATTATATACATATATATTTAGATAATATATTTATATATATATATATATATATATATATATATATATATATATATATATATATATATATATATATATATATATATATATATATATATATGCAGAGAGAGAATAAAAGAGGTCTATGAAAGAAACAGGCTCTGTTTACAACTACACAAAAAGTGAATAAAAAGCTCATAAAATTACTAGAAATAACAAAAAAGAAGCTGGAACATGGATATGAAATGATCTAAATAAGTTGAAACATTTAACTACATGGAAAATAGTTGAAAATGTATTTTTGTAGTCTGATAAAGTTTGTGTTATGCACATTTATATATATTTTTCAAAATAAAAAGAATCAGTTTTTGTTTTCTAACACTGTTTTTAGCATTTATTACATATAATAATGACAACTAATGAAAGAATATTGAATGTTCTTCCTGAAATAAGTTGCCTAATAGCTGCTAAATAAGACCTTTTATGACACTTTTATTGCAGAAACGACATAAACAGCTTGTGTTAAAGAGTAAAGGCACATTTATTCTTATCAGATGCATCACACAGTTGAATATTTTGTTTGATTGCTGCCTTTTTTTTCTCCGATCTATGGCTCTAAATTAAAAGGATAAACCCAAAACACATTGTAATGTTTTGTTTATTCTTTGTGGATATTTCACTTGTGAAACTCGGTCTACCCTGAGGCAGCTGCTTTGATTGCGTCTCCTCTCGCTGTTGTTTCTTGTCAAGAGTAAGAAGTGTATAATTGTAATTATACCTCCTGAACCCCTCCCTGCACCACCGTCTGTTCCACACATCCATTTGAATGACACCGTAATGCATGCAGATCTTAAAACCCAGATAAGCTGTAATTTTTGCAAATGGTTTTCTGTTTAACCCTGAGGTTGTTGCTGTCTCGCCATCTTCTCCACAGCTGTAATTGAATCAGATAGAAAGATATTTAACAGAGGAGCAAAGGATGCAGGAATGACGATGTGGTACGTTGAAGGATACGAGGTTTGAAATGGATCTGATCTGCATGATTCTGAGGTGATCTAAGAGGAACCCTGGAGATGGTGTTTGGACTAGAAATTCAATTCAATTTTCCTGTCAGTTCAGATTATCATTCTACTGTGCAGCACATATCTGATTAGACAAGACGAGATTAGATGAAATGAAATTAAATGAGATTAGACTAGAATAAATAGAACTCTATTGATCCTTTTAGATAGAGCCGTCTGTAAATTGAGGTTCTAATGGCAGCAAAACACTGAATATACACACAAGAAATACAACAAGAAAACAGCAAAACAATAGTTGTGAAAAAATGTAATAAAAGTTGCAGTTGCACATTGGAATGTAGAAGTGGCAAAGTAGTAGTAGTAATAAAAAGTAGATTATTATGGTTTAATATAGTCTACACAATAAGTGTAATAGTTGCTATGACAATATACTGTACAAGTAATATACTGTAGGTAATAATCATTTGTGTGTGTGTGTATATATATGTATATATATATATATATATATATATATATATACATATATATGTATGTATATATATATATATATATATATATAGTGTGGTTGCAGGTTGCCAGCATCCAAGTACCCTCAAGTACCCCTTCTAACCTTTCCTTACGATGGTCACCAACACATGAACCCATGTTGCTTTGGTTCACTTTGGCTCCTAAGTGGATATTTACTCATATCACACTCAAACATTGTATAAGACAGTAATAAACTTAAACACCTGATGCCACTCTGCTATAAATGGATATTAATGCAATTAACACCTGCTAAATCCCTCTAAGTCTTTAACACTGAGCCTTTAATACTCTATGTATGACACGTACAGTTTTAGAAATTATCATTCGACTGGTATGATGTGGTGTTTAAATGCATATTCTATTGTAAATCCTACTGGAGTCAGAATATATTTTCTTATGGATATTAAGTATTAACAGAGAAATGTCCATCTCCTTTGCATCATGTGATTGATTATCTTAGAAGAATGCTTGGATAAAAACACAATGAACCATAAGAATTGAATGAATAAACAGACTTTAAATAAATGTTTCCCTTTAAAAAAAAAATAAATAAAAAAAAAAAATATATATATATATATATATATATATATATATATATATATATATATATATATATATATATATATATATATATATATATATATAATCATTTGATAGAGAACAAAAATCATCAGCCTATGCTGATCATAGGCTAAGGCCAATATAATAATAATAATAATAATAATACTTTTTAAAAATCACTGTTGGCCCCAGAAAGTCCATACCAGTTTATCACTACTCTATAATGTTCTGTCTTTTCATGTATAATGGTGATGTGCTCAGGAGGCTTTTATCTTCCATCTCTGTGATGTTCAAAAATTGATTTGTGGACTAAATAAAACTAAGTGTATTGTTCATGGTAATGTATATATGCATGTATATGTATAAGCCTTTTTTTTTGCAAAAAAAAAAAAAAAAAAAAAAAAAATATATATATATACACACACATCAATGGTAATTAGTTTATTTCCATTATAGATAAAAGGATAGTACTTTAGTAGCACCTGGAAAAGGTTTGTTACACATTAGTCACAGGTTGGCTGCATGTGCTGTTAACTAAAATACCATAAACAAATGTGGGCTCTAAATATGACATCTTGACCTCTTTGCATTTCATCATCATAATGAGTAGTACTGAGATAAAAAGCACTGAGCTCTAAATGTTACATTCATGAGTAATAATGAATTTATACACTACGGGAGCTGCTTCTATTCTACACTTGTGTTTTGTATTCCTTCCAGCAGCTGGCCAGCGTTTCAATATGTGTGTGCAGTTTTTTTTTTTGTTTTTTTTTTGTTTTTGTTTTTTTACTTACTTCCAACACATGGCCCAAAAACAGCAGCGCTATCACACATGCAGGGTTCTGTTGGCCGGCGGGGGAACTCAGTTATTTTAGCGTTGAAGTCGACAGATGAGTGAACTTACAATGCTAACAGAGCTAAAGGAGCTAACAGAGCAGAAAAGCCCGACTCCAAACAAACAAAGGGCTCTTGTTGGGCACAGGCTGCCACCGGCGGGATAAGCTGACAGTGGAGGAGCTGGAGCACTGACAACAAGCACAGCCATTCACAAATAATGCAAACATGCTCCTTCATCATTTGGTGGCATGCTCTGATGCTCAGGTTTCATCATACACAGTGTGAAATTTGTACATTTTTTTATCTTTTAATTATTTGCTTCAGACATTAAATACGCTAAATGTCATGTATTTTAACCCATAAAGACCAGAGTACTAAAATAAAAAATAAATATCACCTTTTATTCAAATATTAATAATACAGTAAAATTAATTTTGGGGGTAAAAAGCACCTTCTTACCACCAACAATTAAATTTTTATTTAAAGAGTGATATGGTTATTATTATTATAAACTGAGAGGAACCTTTAATTTTAGGATTCAGAAGAGGTGCACAACACTGAAACACTTTTGTATTTCAAGGGGTGGGGTTAAATTGTGGAATGAGTTAAAGATTTAAAACAAAGTGAAGATTATAATGACATTTAAAAAGATGTACAAGATAAAAATGTTTGGCAAATACACAAAAAACATACATTTGGTTTCACACCATTATTATTATTATTATTATTATTATTATTATTATTATTATTATTATTATTATTATTATTATTATTATTATTATTATTATTATTATTATTATTATTATCATTATTATTATTATTATTATTATTATTATTATTATTATCATTATTATTATTATTATTATTATTATTATTATTATTATTATTATTATTATTATTATTATTATTATTATTATTATTATTATTATTATTATTATCATTATTATTATTATTATTATTATTATTATTATTATTATTATTATCATTATTATTATTATTATTATTATTATTATTATGTATTTATTTTTCTTAATTGATGAAGAAAGGGGCGGGACTTTAAATTTTACTTCCCTTTAGAATGTGTTATAGAACTGTATGACTGCTGTGTCATTTTATTTATTTATTTATTATTTATTTCTCTGGTTGTTTTTCTTCCTTGTTTGTTTGTTTTCTTTTCTCTGTGCCACATTCAGACTAAACTGAACTGCATGTTATATTCTGTATTTTGCATTTTTCAATGAAAATCTGGTATTTTCCTATATTTAATTTACTGATCATCAATAATAGACCAATATGATTTACTCATATGTTCTATGGGGCTGATATTTATTTTGCGTTGGCCTTTTCCCCTGCCATGATTTACAGACAAGTGAAGTTCACAGCACCTCTGTGTTCATGGAGATAATGTTACTTGTGTTGAAGGAATATATCAGTTTGAACATTCTTTGCTGCGGTCATTGTTTTTGTTTTTGTTTTTGTTTTTGTTTTTTAGAAAGAACTGATATAAAGACTGAAGACTTTTAGTTTTTATCTGAATGTACGTTTTATTAAGTGAAATGTTACTGTACCCTGCTCGACTTTACCTTTGTCGTTTTTGACTAATAGTATTTTTATTTTTTTTTTATTATTTTTAGTTCAATAAATGTTTCCTTTAAAAAAAAAAAAAGTGAAGATGTTGGTAGTGTGGGTCTGTAGGAGTTAAATATAAATCTAAATAACTGGACCTGACTAATGTTTGGTATGATACTGTTTTCATTTAACCATTTTATTCTACATTCCTTGCACTTGTCAACACTTGTAAACTCGTGCTGGCTATGATTTCCTGCACGACTCTTATGATTCATTGTTGATGTCTTGCCTTTGTTTTCTACTATTGTGTTGCTCTGTTCTGACTGGAGGCAAATCGTGCTTGTTTTTTCAAATCGCATCTTTTCAGACAGACTATCCACATTATTATGTGCAATTGATCAGATTGAATTCAGACACTGCTGACTGTGTCTGTGGTTTGTTATGGCAACGTCGTATGCACCACAGATGCCAGACTTCCTTTTAATAAAACAATTGTGATAGTTAAAACTTTTGCTGATTCTTAATATTTCTACTAAACAACAAAGCTGTCATTCATCAAGAACCCCCCCCCCCCCAAAAGGAGAGGTGAAGGTACTGTTAGGCCTTCGCTACGGACCACGTCTGGCGTAAGCCTTGTTGACTCTGCTGTGATCGCAATGACGTCAGCCCTTCGACCTTGAATTTGACCCCCCTGAACATGCACGAAAACTTACCAAATTTTGCACATACTTCAGAAGTGTAAAAAATTGCCAGTATTTATAGGTTTCGTAAAAAGTCGGTAAACAAATGTGTCTCCAGCGCCCCCTAAAAAAAGTCAAAATATATTGTATTAGGCCAGATTAACGCCTTAGTAAAGTTCGAGTTATGAACGTAGTAATTAACTCTAACCATGAACTGATGGACATCCTGAGGGTCTTCAATTTTCACTACTAGTAATTAATTAATTATTTTGAATGGTATATAGATGGTCGGGACGAGGTGCACCTGTTTGTGGGTTTGAGAATGGTTGCTAGTGGGTTTGTGTTACGTGTTTGTGCTTCTTAGGTGGCGTGTTTTTCCCATCGCTGATCAGGCTGTTTTTGGACAATGTTGGCGGATTATTAACACTAATGTGGACGTACTTTGTGGTTTTGTTTATGTACTTATCTGGATGTATCTTATATATACCATTTGCTAACTGATGTGTGTGTGTGTGGAGGCTTTTGTTTGTTATTTCTGTTTGGGTTTGGGAAGATTGTATATTTTTATTTATTTATTGATATTTTTTGGGGGAAAAAAGGAAAAAAAAAGTACATTATTGAAAAAATGTCTGAAATATTTTAGTTTAATAAACCTAAGTGTAAAAAAGAAAAGAAAAGAAAATCGGTGCGCATGTTCGTTATGAGGAGACGAACAAATGAACCTTATGTTAGCCACGCCCATAAACCAACAGGAAGTCCGCCATCTTGGATTGAAATTTCAAATATGTTGAGTCATGGATTTTCGCTGTCTTCGTATTTTAACAAACTCCTCCTTGGCTGTTGGGGCCAATGAGCTCAAAATGGGTGAATACTATCTAAACAAGTGGGACATCAGAAGTTATCTACATTTTTTGAAAAAGTTGGATCGTTTTTATGCTACAACATAACAAATTTTGCGAAGTTTTCAAGAAAAATTACCACTACATAAATTGCTTCAGCTCAAACATACGGACACGGATTTGGCTGAAATTTAACGCAGACGTCTACGTCCTGGTCCTACACCTGCTTATTAATACAAATTATGATTTTGCTCTATAGCGCCCCCTACAAATTCACCTTTACTAAAATAGATTGAACTGAAATTTGACTCCCTTATCATCACAGCATTTAAAATAAATCACTCTATAGCGCCCCCTACATATTTATACCAAACTGTGCATTTCTGGCTGAATATCGCATCCCGTCCACAGTACGATGTCGTCTCGCTGTCTGCTGTTGTTGGCGGTTGGAGCGACAGCGAAGGCCTTTGAGACTGCCTGCAGTTTTATTTTGTGATAGTTTTTTTTTTTTTGTCTGTCCATTTATCTGTTTATCCAAAAACTACTGGACCGATTTCCCTGAAAAATTGACAAAAGATGCACTGTGGTACAAAATAAATCCCATTAAATTTTGGTGAATGCAGGTCAAAACTGATTATTTTTCATTCTGTCACATTTGTCTAGTTTGAAAAAGTAATAGGACTATTCTGAGTATGAAGTACAGATATTTATACAAAAATGTAGGGAATAAAAGTAAACATTTGTCAGAAAAATAAATATTCAAGTAAAGTACAGATACCTAAAAACTGTACTTTACCCTTTAAACTTCCACTGAATTTCACCTAAATGTCTTAATAAAGTCAATTTAATGCTGTTCTTGAACCATTTTAATAACATGCAGTTGGTGTTTGATTATAAATAAAAGAAAATATGAAGATGAAAACGATTATATTGTTAAATGATGCAATAGATAAAACATTTATGGATATTTATTAATGTTTTGGACCATATTTGAACAAAACAAAAGCATATTTTTGTTTATTTTGGATGTTTTTGTTGGAATATGGTTCTTCTGTAGATAATTATGAGACATAAAGGTGTTTGAACAAATGAGTGATTGTACCTGCTGTGGATATTTGATCTGAAAGTGACTTATTTCTTCCCATGTTTGAGAATCTAACTACAAAACTACATTAGGTCATGTGACATTTAGGACAGTAAAAGGAAGTTTTTCTACTTACTTACTTCCACCTTTGGTTAAAAGTTCATAAACTGACAAAAATAACTCATATTCACTATTTAAAACTTAAAAATATCCAGAAAACCTCTCTGAATCACTGCAACCAACATGATTCAGACCTCACTAAAGCACAGGATCCCATATTTAATATTTAAGGAAATTACCAAAAATAGTCACTCGCTTCATACAGCGATGTTCACGAGTCACAAATGGTGTTGTTCTCCGTGCAGAGTCTACAAAGACTTTGTAATGGACATGGGTTAGTTGAGGGTCTGAAAAAGAACAGCTAGACTAAGAAGGACAAAGACAGAAAATAAAAAGTGTAAAATACAACTAGAAATGAGAATCAGTTTTATTATTGGACAAGTATTTGAACACATACAAGGAATTCTTTTTTCTTTTTTTTCTTTTTTTTTTGCTCAGGATGTACAAAAACATAAACCCAAACACACTTAAACATACACCTAATATAAAGAAACATTTAACCAGAGAAAAGAACAATAGTGGGTTGAGAAATAGTTGAGATAAATATGAGTAACTGGATAAATGGGTACAGTGAACTGGTCTGGTCTGTTATATATATATATATATATATATATATATATATATATATATATATATATATATATATATATATATATATATATATATGTATGTATGTTTATGTGGATTTATATTATATTACAGACTGGAAATTGTAGTGTTTTTCAGTGAGTGGATGTGTACAGGGATCTGTTCTGTTAAACATATATGTTTATGTTGTTATTATTATTATAGGGCAAATTAGAGTTTTCTATAATAATGCAAAAACAAGGTCAGGAGTTTCAGTTTTATTATATGATGTATTTATTGTGTTTAATGTTTCAGCATTAATTGTCATTATTTATTGTGCACTCATTACATGATGTCTTATTTAACGTGTTTTCACAAAAAAATACCCAAGTACCCCTTGGATTTCTTTGCACAAACCCCCATTTGACACAGACTGGTGAAAGGGTAAAAGGAAAAGGGTTTTTATTTAATTTAAAAGCTAGTAAGTACAGTATATTTGGCATTTTCAAGAGATTTAAAATGATAACATTTTAAATATTAAAAACTGAGTGCTTCTTTTTTCCCCTTTGTGTGTGCCACTATTATTATTATTATTGATGATAATTAATTAAAACATTTTTAAGAATACATTTAATTGTATTTTTCTCTTACACAGTTTTTTGTGTGTATAATTAGTGAAGTATGTATTGATGTATTGGGGAAAAAAGGTTTCAGGACAACTTTAAAATTTCATAGAATCTCACATATTATTATTATTATTATTATTATTATTATTATTATTATTATTATTATTATTATTATTATTATTATTATTATTATTATTATTATTATTATGGAAAAAAGTCATTTTTGTGTTTGAAAAGGTGTGGCTGCATCAGATTTTTCTGTTTCATGTTATCATGAAACAATAACTAAAGTCAATTGTTGACAGTTTCAACACGTCATGTCCTGGATGTGTTTCATTTTCGACTGAAACATCCAGTTTTAACCTCAACAGAACACAACATATGCAGAAGTGAATGCAACACTGACCTTCTCACTGTAATATATTACAAATGCAGGGTGTGTCCAAAAACAGTTTTTTCCAACACTGTACCGTATGTTTGTCTTTTGAAAGATATTACAAATAAATCAATAAAAAAATCAGACAAACCCATAGATCCAGCTGTACCAAAACATAAACCCTAAATATATGGGTTTAACCTTTTAACCCCTGATGCGTCAGCGCTGACACGTTCTGAATGGATGGTTTAGTTTAAAAATTTGGATTTTTTTTTCTTATTTTACTGATAATTTTGTTGATTGAACTGATGTACAGTTGTCAAAAAGCAAGAAATTTAGAAAAAGAAAAAGCCCAAACTAAAACTACTGGAACCAATTTACAACACTAGTCATTTATTCCTTATTTAATTTTGTTTTCTTTTGTTTTGTTTAGCATGTTATTTGTTATTTTGTGAATATTTATTAGTTTCTGTTGATGTTGTTGCTTATTTTAGATAATTTTTTCGATGTTTTGTTTTTTATTTTATTATTTTTCTTCAATGATTGTCCGTCACTGTCTTACTTTGATGATGATGATGATGATGATGATTTGACTTATTTTGAACATAAAAACAAAACAAAAACAATAATAATAATGAAAAAACACACATTAAAAAACAAAAAAAACTTTGATCATGTTACATATTATTTTGTTAGTTTTAATATGATTTTTTGTTCGTTTTACTGATGACTTTGGCAGTTTTTATACATTATTTTATTATTATTTTATTTTTTTACTGTGGAATTGCTTACATCTCAGTAGTTAAAGGGTTAAATCCACAAAACTTCATACTAATTCTACTTTTGATTGCCCAGACCATCTTATTTTTCTCTATCTCAGGCAGAAACTCTTCACCATAAACATATTTAAACCCTTTTCACGCTGTATCGCATCAGTGCTGCTGCAGTTGCACTTTTCCTCTTTATAGGTTTTAATTTTTTTTTTACCTTACATTAGCAGCTTTTTAACGTCTGGAACAATTGGCTTGATAACATTTGTAGGAGTGTTTGTGGAATGAGCCTCAGAGTGGGATCAGTCCATTTTCGTAGGTTATCTAGGGGTATTCACACTGGGTGGTTAATCTACCCCTCCCTGTGCGCTGAACTCATTTGTTCAGCGCTGGCATTAATAATGTATAGTGAGTGAGAACCAAGGGGATCTCCACTTTCTGGTCATAGAGTAGAGTTCTTCCTCAGCTTTCCACTTCCTTTGCATTTTTCCTTGTGCTTTATCTAAATCAGGGTTGTCAAACATGCGGCCCGGGGGCCAAATGCGGCCCTCCAATGGTTCCAATGCGGCCCGTTTGATAATAACCGATTAAATGACTCCATATTTTCTACTCAGTTTTGTATTTTTTTTTTTTGCCTATAAATGATAACAACTTCAAATTTTTGTCCTTGTTTGACTGCCAAAATAATATTAAATAATGAAAATACTTACATTTACAAACTATCCTGTAACAATAAAATGTGAATAATGTCAACAACTTGAAATGTCTCAAGAAAATTAGACATAATTTGAACCATTTTCTGCTTCTGTTACTAAGAGTTTAGTATCTTTGTAGAAGTGATCCACAATAAAACACACAAACTAATGATACATTGAGGCGGGAATTTGTTAAAATTACCCTTATTTGGATAATTTATAAAACTATATTCATAAGTTAATGTGTCTTGGGGTTTTTTTTGCAGTAAAAAAATGACAATAATGTGTAGTTATTATTATTTCTAGGTTATTATGTTTTCATTTTACTGCTCTGGCCCTTTGGAGATCAAATCAGGCTAAATGTGACCTTTGATCTAAATGAATTCCACATCACTCTCTGTGCCTGTTTTGTTTCCATATTTTCTGTGTCTGCCTTTTTTCAATTACACTGTTTTTTTTTTGTTTTTTTGTTGGTTTTTTTTTTGGTCTTGTTGTTCTCAGTGCTCGGCCACATCACAAATTCTGTGTCACTGTACTTGGCCTGTCATGAGAATGAGATTATTTTCTTTCATGTCTGTCCTACTCTCATCATCGTTGCCTGGTGAAACAGATGGACCCTCTGGCAAATGGTGCCCTCGTTAGGATTCACTGTAAGCACTGCAGGTTAGAGGCCGTGCTGACTCATTCACTACCATCACAATCTGGGCTTTATGATGTCTACTAGCAACGACAGTGATGCAAACTGGATCTACAGCTCCTGTCAAAAAGTGTACGACGTAGCCAGATAAGTTACAGGACAACAGTCTGGTCCAACGCATGTTGTGGGACGACACACGAATATAAAAGATGGAACATGAATAAAAATCCTGTCACAGACTCTGGTTCGAGCTTTGAGTTTAACATATAAAGATGATTCTGTGACAGTAGAAAAATGAATCTTTTGACTTTATGTAATGTAATCATTTTATTATCAGTTTATTTTGTTAAAATTGTACTTTAATTTTTAATCAATGTGAAGCACTTTGGGCTACAGTGTTTGTATGAAAGGTGCTATACAAATAAAGATTATTATTATTATTATTATTATTATTATTATTATTATTATTATTATTATTATTATTATTATTATTATTATTATTATTATTATTATTATTATTATTAATATAAACGAGAAAACAAAGGCGGAAGTAACTAAGTAAAAGTACTGCATTGCTGTACTTACAATAAGTAGAGTTTTTAGGTATTTGGATTTTACCTTTTACTTTTACTCCCTACATTTTTGTATAAATATCTGTACTTTATACTCTTTACATTCTCAGAATAGACTCATTACTTTTTTGTCATAAATCAGAAATTGTGACTTTATTGTAATTTTGACTTTTTATCACATAATTATCCATTTCTTTTCTCATAATTAGGACTTGTTCCTCATGATTTTGACTATTTTCTCATAATTTAGATTTTTTTTATCACATAATTTTAGATATTTTAATCTCATGATTTAGATTTTATTATCTCATATTATGTTTTTTTTTTTATCTCCTGTTTATGACATTTTAATTTTTCTTAAATATCCTGTCCATACCCACTGAACTACCATGACCCAATAAAACACATCGTCTATACAGTAACTCACTTTTAAAATCTTTATTTTTGGATATTTTTTTCACTTTTTTCCTGTTTAGATTAGTAGTATTTCATCCATAGAAAAAAAAAATGCAGTTTTACTTTTTACTTACAAATAAGAAGTTGTACTTTTTTATTTTTATTTTTTTTTACTTTTACTTAAGTAAAGAAATTTAATCAGTACTTTTACTTTTATGAGAGCATTTTTTCATGCAAGTAGTTGTACTTCTACTTAAATATAAAATGTGAGTACTTTCACCACCTCTGAAGAAAGGTATTTATTATTTATATTATTATTATATTATATTATATTTCTATTTATTTATGTTTTTGCTAGTTTGTCTGTCTGTCTGTCTGTTATTTTGCAAGACACCTCAAAAAGTTATGGACAGATCTTGATGAAAATTTCCTGACGTGTTGGTAGTGTTACAAGGAAAAAAATATTAGATTTTGGTAATGATCCAGAAAAGATCTTAGATTCTGGATCACTTTGAAATGTTACATTGCGGTAAATGGAGAATACATTTCAAAGTGATCCAGAATCTAGGATCTCTTCCAGATCATCACCAAAATACTAAAAAACTACAATTGTAACAGTTAACTTAATAAATATCACTTTACCAAAAGAAAATTAAGTTATTTTTTTGTTTTAACTCAGACATATGTGTAGGTATTTGCCACATATGTCTGAGATCAAAGAAAATACTAACTTAATTTAATAGTAAGACATAATAAACATTCTACAGTTGACCAAAATAAACATTTTATTTGTTTTCCTTGTGGATGTCGGTACTATATCTCCAAGAAAAGAAACACGAAGGTGCCATGAACTTCCCCTGGCGATAAATCATGACAGTGAAAAAAAAAAAAAAATAGCATATCAGCCAATGCAACAGGTCGATACAATACAAAAAAAAAAATAAAAATTCTAAACATTAGCCTGATACATTAACCAGCTGATATATTGGTTTATTTTTAAATAAATGTTGTTGATAAAAGTTCCAATTAAAGTTGATTGTGTGGAAAAAAAAAAAGAAGGAACTTGACTTTTTCAACCAAATTTATCAGTAGACGTGGAAGATGACAGTGTTTCCATGGCAACTACGGAGCCTCTGCATCATCCAAATGCACCATATCTAATGACCATTTAAAGATGATAAACTGTATTTTAATATCAATTATTTCCATGTATTGATAAGATTAGTGGTTCAACAGGTGTCAAATAGTTTTGGTTGGTGGTAAATATTTGAGTCTGGATTTTTCTGGTTTTTATTTTTATCTAAATGCAAATGGAACGAAAAAAAATAAAAAAAAATAAATGTAGGCAGCCTTATCTCCAATTCATTAATTTTATTGCTAGCATCAATTCGTTGTACACAGCAGGTGCTCAAAATAGACAGACGCTAAATGCATGGTGTCAGTATTAAACAGCAAGTCATCAAGTTTAATGATCTGTAGAAGGCAGAATTGTGCCTGCAATTATGATGAATTGTTCACAGCCATTTCTGTCAGCTGGACTTGTCAAGTAAAAGGGTAGGGGTGTGCGTACAGGGGTCTGTCTGGTGTGTATTCTATTTAATTTGTCTTCAGTTCTCCAGTCTGGATGGGAATTAAAGTGGGTCCTCGGTTTGTTTTATTTACACAGTGGCTTTGGGTTTTTCCTCTGTCTATTTTATTTTATTTTATTTTATTATTTTAGATTGAACTGGCATATTTTATTTTTCAACTGCTTCTTCCTCAGCAGAATCATTTTATGCCTGTTGCTCTTGGCAACATGTTTGTGACACCACTCACAGTCCAGTAGCGCCACAAGCTATAGTTTTTTGTCTGGTACCAAAATGGTACTTTTCTGTCTGCCACTGTCATACAGTAACATTTGCAAAAAAAAAAAAAAAAAAAAAATCAAATTCATAAATGTAACCTCTATCTCTAATTCTGTTCCAAAGCGTAGGATGTTGCACAGCGACTCAGAGAGGGTAGCTGGCTGTAGATTAATAAACTCTTCTACTCCCACTCCATTGGATGCTGAAAAATCCAAGGCAGTACATTACTAGATAAAGCTCAGTCCAAACAAAGACCTGCATTGATGAATCGTTGTTGCCATGGGGTTTGCACGCTTTAGCTTTCCAATCAGAATCTGCCTTATCCGTGTAATGATGGAGAACTTAAGCTCTGAGAAATGTATCAAATGCACTCTTTTGTTCTCAGCTTGTCTTTTGGTTGTCGCTCTGTAACGTAACACGACCTCCCATGAGATGAATGTGAAAAGGCCAAATGTTTCTGGAATGTTTCCCATGATTAACCCTTTATTCTGCTGGACAAAACAAAAAGGCAGGAACTGCATTTTTGGAGGAAATTAGTTATTGTGTTGTTTTTTTTTTTTTGCAAAATTCAAATAATTCTTTGTCATGTAATAAAATATCTGAAATGTTTGTGGTGAGTGTTTGTACAGTAACTGTAAAAAGTATTAATAAAGAAAAGTGTAAAGGCAGGAAAAAAACATTACTGTGTTCTTACCAATGTTCATTTAGGACCCTGCCCCAATAGTTTACAGTCAATCACTGTATTAGACTGAAAAAAATACCGTATTTTCCGCACTATAAAGTGAACTGTTTTTTATATATAAGGTACATTAAGTGAAGTCAGAATTATGAGATAAAAAGTCAGAATTATGAGATAAAAAGCCAAAATTATCAGATAAAAAGTCAGAATTATGAGATAAAAAGTCAGAATTATGAGATAAAAAGACAAAATTACAAGATAAAATGTCAGAATTATGAGATAAAAAGCCAAAATTATCAGATAAAAAGCCAAAATTATCAGATAAAAAGCCAAAATTATCAGATAAAAAGCCAAAATTATCAGATAAAATGTCAAAATTATAAGAGAAAAAGTCAAAATTATGAGATAAAAGCTTTAAATTCCCATTCTGTAAGCACTACCAGAAATACTCCATATATGTGTAAGGCACTGTGGTTTTTGCAGAACTAGGTAATATACAGAACTTTAAGGTCATTTTTCTCTGTGCAGTTACTGCCTTTTAACTTTGTTAGGACAGAATAGTTCATTTCAACCTTTATTGTGTTATTGAAGGAAACAATATTTTATTGTTACGTAGTAAATCGTCATTCATTAAATTTCCATATTTGCTTCTTTTCCCATCAGTAGCTAAATAAATAAAATCCAAGAAGTAAATATAAACAAGTGGTCCCAGGTGACACAAACCCCCCACTCTTTGCACATATTCTTGTTTATTTTGGCATCATTCCAGCTGATGTTATCATGTCTATGCATGTGGTGATGTCAGTATAATAAGTCCCTCCTTATATGTTCCAAGTTTGAAGTGAAATGTATGTTTTCATACACATTTGAAATGTTGGTCATTATAAAAAATAGGAAACAAAAAATTTAAAATTCATGAAAATCTAAACTTTGACCTACTTTTCCCAAAATATAATCACATTTATTCTGAATCACTGGCAACATATAAATACAATTTGGGATGAATTCAACTAATAGTTTTTGTTGCAAAAACGTGAACAAACAAAGAAACTGAAGCAAAAACAATAGCCCTTTGTGGGGATGGAATAAAAATACAAGAAAAACACAGATGAAGTTAAAGGAACAAACATTAGACCAACATGAGTGTCTGGTCCAGACCCATGTCCACATCCACCTGTAGACCCTGTAGACCGCATTAGACCTTACAGACCCTGTAGACCACATTAGACCTTATAGACCCTGTAGACCACATCGGACCTTATAGACCCTGTAGACCGCATTGGACCTTACAGACCCTGTAGATCACATTAGACCTTACAGACCCTGTAGACCACATTGGATATTCCAGACCCTGTAGCCCTTATGGACCTTACAGACCCTGTAGACCACATTGGACCTTACAGACCCTGTAGACCACATTGGACCTTACAGACCCTGTAGACCACATTAGACCTTACAGACCCTGTAGACCACATTGGACCTTACAGATCCTGTAGACCACATTGGACCTTACAGATCCTGTAGACCACATTGGACCTGCTATTGTTGACTCACTGGAACTGTCTTTTAATGTATGTGTCACTAGCCTGATAAATGGGTAAATAAAGATTTAAGTACAACAGATGAAAAATGCTTGTGAACTGAACTATTCACAACTAAATGTTATTTTTTTTATGGCCTTAATTTGCAGAACCTTCAGTGTGTTTGCATTGATGCTGACTCGGGCATAATGTGTTGTTGGTGCCATAGATTGATTTCACATTCAGCTGCTCTTTTTCATCTGTGTGGTTTGGGAATGAATGCATTTTTATTTCCTCTCATATTTCGTATTGTTTTAAGACGAGTGTAACTTGATGACAGTTCTATTCTTCAATGCTGAACGACGACTCTTATCTAACCACTGGATAATAGTCAGGAGGGGGGGGGGGGTACTGTTCCAGGTCAACAGTTCCTGAATGCTTTGTTTTTTTTTTTTTTCACTGTCGTACAACTTTGCAACTTCAAAGTCTGAAGTTTCGACCTTGTCGTCAGGTTGTCGACAACAGAAGGGTCACATCACAAACGCAGCGTAGCTTTTCTGCTGTAGCACAAACACAGGTACGGTATTATTCTTTTAATCATCACCTCAGTTGGTCGTCATCAGTGGCGTCTGAGTCCGAACCCCCTGGCTCTGCCTCCCTGCCAGCTCCCCCCTCCTCCTCCTCCTCCTCCTCCTCCTCCTCCTCATGTTTTATTTTTAAAATAATCGGCTTAACAGCTAAATGGATTAATGCCAGATTTGGCAGATTTAGGAGGTTTGCTAGTATTTTAGACATATGGCACACATGAGGCACTTTTTCTAAAACGCCCTTTAAACTATATCAAATAAGTGGAACTGTTTTAAACAAATGTAAAAATGTAACATATATACATGATTTCAGAAAATGGTCAAAGACTGGTTAAAGTTAATGTCCTGTAAAAGCACTGATGTTCAGGTGTAAATAATGACACAGGTCACAAGTGATGTCACGTAAGACCTAATGTTACAACAGTATTATAGTCTGTGTGAATGGCAATAAATAAATAACATTTTTATGCCATCATATAATGTTTTTTAATTTATAAGATAATCTGCAAGTGGAAAAAAAGTCAGTTTGTTGTGAAGTTGTCAAAACTATGAAACATGTCTTAATGTATAAATGCATAAAGAGTAGAGTCTTTAAGGCACAGGTGTCAAACTCCAGTCCTTGAGGGCCGGTGTCCTGCATGTTTTAGATATTTTCCTCTTCTATGTGATTCAGTTTAACCCTTTAACTACTGAGAACTAACAAAATAACTGGTAACATGAGCAAAGTAAGACACAAATGGTAGAAAATCAAAGAAAATTTCAAAAATTAAAAGAACCAAAATGTAGAAAAATAAACAAAATGAACAAAAACTAATAAATATTTACAAAATGACAAATAATGTGGAAACTTTTGGGGAAAAAAATTACTAAAGATGAAAACTAGTATTGACATTTGGTCACAGCAATTAAAAAAAAAAAGGTGAAATAAAATAATAAAAAAAAAAAAAAACAAAAAAAAAAACACCTCGTGCTTTTTGGCACCTTTTCCATGCACAAAATAAAGTAAAACTGTTGATTTTTTTCTGAATATTTAAACTAAATCATCCATTCAGAATGCATCAGCGCTGACACTTAAAGAGTTAATAATCAACTCTTCATCAGACTGATAATGATGCAATGGCCTCCAGGTGTAATGGAAGAGGGAAACATCTAAAACATGCAGAACACCGGCCCTCAAGGACCACAGTTTAACACCCCTGCTGGTTTAGGGTGTTGTCATTTTAACTGTTCATATTCATATGTACAAATAACAACTGTTTGGGGTTGATGACATGTGTCACATGAGTTATAAAATGGATATTATTTTATTATTTTATTCCCTTTACTACTAACTTTGACTTTCCACTTGTAGAACTGTATTTTAAATAAACATCGATCACATGTGACACTAGCACTGCACAATATTACAAAAAAAAGTGGCATTCATTTTTTTTGAAAACCCTGCAATATATATTGTGATATGGAAAAAAAATGACTCAGGAGAATCTAATAGCTGTGCAGTGCTGATGTAAATGGTCAAATGACTTGTTTCCTGTCATTGTGTCAACACAGAATGTGTTTCAGTGTCATCCTTCTGTAGCTGAAATAATTCCAGATAACTGACGTTGCTTTTCTTCTTTTTTTTTTTTGGTTACAAGTCTTTATTAGTGGTGATTTTCTCATGTTCGTTGCTCATTTGTTAATGTTGTTGAAAGCGACTCACTCTAAACTAATTAAGAATGATTGTGATTGGTGGATTGTTGAAATTAGATGAGAACATGTTGAGTTAATTTTCTTCCTACATCACAGAACCTGTGATAATTACACACATGTACATCACCATGATGAAGCTCAAACCATATCCTGTGCAGCTCTATGAGGCAGAATGTAACACAAATGTTTTTTGTCTTCCAGTTGACCACATGTATATTCTTTTATGAAGTCAGATCTACTCTGACCTAAAACTCTGCCTGATCTTTTCTTCCTGCTGCAGACCTTTCCTCACCCCCCTCCTCATCTATATTTGTGCTGAATCAGTCCTTTTTTCTGCACTTAACAACCGAACATAGATGTTAATGTGATCGTGCCGTAGGGCACCTGCCGTCTTCTGACTCACATTAGCATAAACAGTGGTTGTTCTAAAGGCTCCCAGCAGCCGGGCCTTTTGCTCTTCTTCTCTTTAGTTCATGTCTCATGTGACCTTGGTGCTGGTATGTGTAGCAGCTCTCTGCCCTAAAATAGCACTTGTCATGTGCACATGGGATGATGTTTTTTAACACCCCCCAACCCCTGCATTCTTGCTGATGTGTAAATACTTACTCCTATATGTCCTCTTTATTTGACCTGCATACATTAACAAGTACTAGTACCAGTACTGGTCATGCTTCTGGCATTAATTATTCTATGTGTATAAGGTGCAAATTCAGCCAAAACATCAACATACATGCACCATACTGTACCTGTTTATTGTGTGAATTAGCAGATCCTATGGGGAACAGCCATTCCTGGGTGGAAGTGACATGTTCATTTCAGATGATGGAGTGCAAGCAAACAAGCAGTAGATTGAGTGGAAAGCATGTGCTGAAGTAAATTATGTTTAGCATTTTGAAGAAATGGGTGTAAATGGACACCTGTTTGACCTGGCATGTACAAACTATTTCACAAAGGGCCAGTGTGGCTTCAGGTTTTTGTTCCAACCAACAAATGGACTGCACTTATATAGACCTTTTCCATCTTGATGGTGCTCAAAGCGCTTTACATTAGCCTCACACACACACATACACACACACTCAAACACACACACTCGTACACCAGTAGGTTTCTAAGGTTGTCAGTCCTACTGGGAGGCTAAGTCAGGGTTCAGTGTCTTGCCCAAGGACACTTCAACATATGGACAGCCTGAGCCAGGATGCGAACCGCCGCTCTACCAACTGAGCCACAGCCACCCCATAGAGTAGACAGTTTGACCAGTGGACTCTGTGAAGACTGAGACCAGTGGATTCATTGAGTCCAGTCAGGTGTGCTACTGACTACAAAAACCTGCAGCCACACTGGACCTTTGTGGAATAGTTTGGACATGCCTGTCTTAGAATGATGACTACTAGACGGGTCAGAGACTAGTTAATCGGACAAATAAACCTTCGCCAAGGCCCCCCCCCCCCCAACACACATACACACCAAAATCTAATAATTTGTTGATCTCCTCTTTACCAACAAACCCTGAAAATTTTTATTTAATCAAAATCCATCCATAGGTTTTTGAGTTATGTTGTACATAGACAGACAGACAGGCAGACAGACAGACAGACAGACAGACAGACAGACAGACAGACAGACAGACAGACAGACAGACAGCAGCCAAAACATGACCTCCTTGGCAGAGGTAATAAGTCTGCATCACTACTAGAATAGAATAGAATACTGTGCACTACAATAACATGTCCAGTAATTTCTGGTCAATAAGTCACTACTTTTTCCACACGCTGGCTCAAATAATTACACGGCTAATTTCAATTTCACGGGCTAACAATCTATCTGGCTGTGGAAAAAGGAAGTAGAGCTGCTGCACATAAGCTTGACATCACTGAGTCAATGGTGAGATGTTGGAGGCGGCAACATGAAATGTGGGTGTGGCTTATAATCAAATATGGTTAATAGTCCAGAAAGTATGATGTGCAACTTCAGTCAGTGCAGCGATGTTCACAAACACCAGTGCTACAGAAACAAGAATAGAGTGAAAATAAAATGATAAAACATAAGATAAGAAGATATAGTCAGAAAATGTACAATTCAACAAAGTAAGAGCTTAGAATAAATAATACAACTAGATAAAATATAAATAGGTGATATTTACACCATTAATGGTACAGTAGTGGTTTTTGCATAAACTTAAAATGTTATATAGTTTCCAATATCATAAAATATTTTACAGCCAAATATTTTTTTTAAATTTCAAAATATGTCACTGAATTAAACAAACGGATGCAAGTTATTGTTATTTATTTTTGGTTTATAGTTTCTAAGAAAAAATCTTATATGCTGGATGTTTTTCTACTGAAACATCCAGTTTTGACTTGGACGGAACAGAGCACATACAGAAGGAAGCATGTGGGTTTGGTGAAGACAATAATATTTGGCAGATTTCAGTGACTTAAGAATAATTTTTAATATAATATATCATAAATGCATGGGATGTCCAAAGCACTTTTTTTTCCACCGCTGTTTGTGCATTTATGAATATGATTAACAATATGTATTTCCTATAAAAACAGTATGTATCTGTCTTAACACTATGTATATCTATGTAAAACAGTATGCATAAGTATTAATCAGACTAGTAAGATATCACATGCACCACTAGTATTATATGTCATCTTTTGAAATATTCAATTCAATTTCTTTTTAATATGCAACAAATAAAAACAACCACACTAAAAAAAATATATACATATAAAAACCCATATACATGAATAAAACAAAACAAAACATTGCTTCATTTGCACATTCGAAAAGGAGTGGTAGGAAGTACATTTTATTTTTTTTAACCCTAACCCTCTATATTTTAACACCTTGTAAACATAATATATGAAAAAAATAACTAAATAAATCAAGTCATTGGGATTTATTCACTTAACTTATCATTTTTCACACATACAAACTAGTCATACAAACCTAAATTGACAAAAATACATGTGTGTATTGATGACAATCAGTTCCAGGTACCTTTTAAGTGCATCAGTAACTAAACAGGAACAGTTGTGGTCTGTCCTCTGTTACATAAGTAATTCATGCCTGGGTCACACCACATAAACATAATTACCAGGGTTGTCCTGAGCAGGGTTGCACCCCGCTGTGTATAATCTCAAATCTAATATCACAGTGTTATTTTCAATAGTGGCTCATCCCTATAACCTTCAGAACCTCAAATTATTACCCCCGACTGACTGATAAAGTTCCTCAGGAAACAAAGCTGGAAGTCTGTTCCCAGTTCATAAGCAGGAAACAGGAAGTGGACTCAGCAAAGGTGGTATTTTCCTCCAGAGATGAACATTATCAGTGTCAGTTTGTTGCCTTTCTGCCTTCTCGCTGCCATGCCCGGGTCATACGGTGACACAGAGGTCAGAGGTCAGCGCACACTCCTCTAAACAAATGAAAGCAGAGTAGGAATCAGGCTGAGGAATTTCCTGCAGCCTGTTATTGACACTTCAAAGGTTTAGACTCTTGGAAAGTGTCTTCTCAGCACTTTGTAGCCACCCGCCCCCCAGCCAGGCTTATTTTATTGGACAACACTAGGAAAACAATAGAGATTTATGAATCATGTGGCTGCGTGCTGTAACATTTCGCCGTCTTAGCTAAAGGCGAGTTGTGAGGCACCGTTTCTTCGCTTGTTCACCCCCATCACTCGGTCATACCTCATTATCCTGCAGCCTTTTTTTGTTATTTCAGCGTCTGTATTGTGTTGGTGGTCTTATGGATCCCGTGGGTCACAGGCCTGATAATCCCTTAAAACCTCTGACATTGATTAACTTTGTCCCAAAGAAAACACAGATGTTTATAGAATTAACAGATATGCACTTTCTATAAATATGGCATTTAACAAAATTAGGATTTAAAAAATAATAATTAAAAAAAAAATATAATAATAAGTAAAAAGCCAAAACAAATGGGTTCTTCTATGTAGATCCCATTTCTAATTATGTTTTCGGCAATTTTTGAAAATTGTCTAAATGGCAAAACTTATATTTTTCATCTAGAGAATTGTCTTACTCAACAAAACTTAAACATAAAAGCTATTTGGTTTGTGCATTATGTTATTTGTGTATTTGTCTTTTTGAGTTTTACTTCGGAAAGAATATTTCTATATGTGTTTTGTCATCATTTCTTATAGAAAGGCCGCTTTGATTCAATTTGTAAAAGCTAAAACAAGAAAAAAGCAAGTTGAATTTCCCAAAAAAATTGAATATGTACAAATACTAAATACATTTTCATTTGATCAGAACAGTATTTAATGCTATATCACAAAAATATCAAACTAAAATAATTTACACATGTTAGAGTTTAAGATGCTGCTGAAATGCTTATATTCTATTAGTTCATAATTAAGGTCCAATAAACACTAAATTGAACATCTGTCATATTTGCATTTGGATAAATACCTAAAAATATAGACTTTTTTTTTTATATGGATACAGTATAGTGAAATAAAACAATACATGTGGCAGAACTAACATTTTCTTACACCCCTAATGCCAAGTTATTTTGAAAATTATTTGTATTTCTTAACATAATTTTCATAATAAATACATTATAATTCTTACCATAATATTTCTTAACATACAAACCAGCTCATGGTTGTTTCATAGCTACTTTACAGTAGCATGTAACATAGCAACAGCCTGTTATATAGCAGTCATTAACCAATCAAAATGAAGAAATAAGCAAAGCCATGTAAGATGGGAACAAAAACATGGCTATTCACTTCATCCACATGAGACTATTTTAACCTGGGGACCTGTGGTGATTTAGAAAAATACCCCTTATTTTTATGCTGCACATTCACACAAGAAAAAAAAACATGTACTGACTTTATCCATTGCATTAATTGTCAAGGATCACTATTAATAAGCGATGACATAACAACAGTTGAGCCTGTTGATAGGGTTTGTTATTGTGCATCAGGCTGTGAACTGACTCTATGGATAAGTTCACATGACCCTCCTGAATCTGCAGCCAAAACACTTTTCAAAGTTTCATATATAATTGTCAACACTGGAAAAGAAGAAGATTAAATCCATGGACACAATACATCACCCCATGTCTTAATGTGGATGGTAATTGGCTGCGAAATGTTTACTTTATACATTAGATTTACATGGGATTAACATCACAGTACACATGTTATATTGTCCATGTGAAAATATAGGTTAATGAGTAAAGACCTAAATAGCCACCGTTAACCTCAACTGATATAAACTGTAAACACCTGTTGATCCATTAATTATATTAATACGTGTAAATAATTAGTGGAAAATGCAGTTTTTCATCTTTTCATGGTCATTAGATGTGACCCATTTGGACATTCATAGGCTCTGTTTGTTACCATGGAAACGCTGTCCTCTTCTATAACACCAGTAACACCCATTAACCATTGAATTGTGTGATATGTCAATCAAACTAAACTTCCATTTTGTTGCTTCCCCCCGTCCTGCATCAACCGGAGGGGGAGGGACAAATGACATTTTAGTTTGACTGACATATCACCCTTCAATCATATCGAGTGGGATCTCAAAATAATTGGATGGAATTTTTTTTTTCAGTCCTGTTTGTTCATGATATATGTTAATTCTTATTTTAAAACGTTTAATTAATTGGTTGTTATCAGGGTGTGAAGGGGATTTTAAGTAATATAGTAAAAAAAAATAAATAAAAAAAGCAGAGCACACCTTTTTTAAAAAGTATGATTTATTTATGAAATTTTGAACATACAACTATATTGAAAAAAAAATAAACTTACATGGGATGAGACTGAAACAGCTTAATATTATGAGACAAGGTACCAACAAAGTTTGCAATAAACATAGTTAATCCCCAACTCCCACCCCTTTCCCGCCCATAGAGATTAGCTTCAATTAAAGATTGGCACACCTTTAAGGTTGACATGTTATGGTCTGTACTTAAAGACACACACACACACACACACACACACACACACACACACACACACACACACTTACATAAAATCAGACATAATCAGCCTGAAAAGTTCTATGAAATTCTATGTTTTGAGCGTGGATTGTCCATTTATGTGTAACACTCCAATGCTACCTTATTCATATTTCATATTTTTCATGTCGACACCAACACAAATACTGTTAACTGTAGGACAAACACCTTCTCATGTCAGACGGTTAACTCTGCAGAATGTCTGCTTGTGTTAGCTGAGACTTTCTTCACATTTTAATCTCATTCTCATCATGTATGAGTTCAAACCCAGATAATTCCCTCCAGTTCTTTGAGCACACAGGCTTTACAAAGGCATCACATTTTTCTCTGCTCTTACCTTTTCTTCAAAACATTTAGATATATGAAAGTCCTGCAGGGCGTTACTTGCAGATTTTATTTTTGGTCAGACAAAGGGGTAGCAGACAAACTTCACAACTCACTCCTCTTGACAAAACTGACTTTTCATATAGAATAACTTCCAACCTATAGCTTTGCATTGCAGTGTCCTGATGACAGATGCTGTCTGTCCATATGTGTTTACATGTGTGTTCATGTGCTAATGTATAGGGCAGACCTGGGGACTCGAGTCTGAGACTTGGACTTGTGACACTTAAGTCACACAAACAAAGACTTGGACTTTTGTGATATGACTCGTGAGTTCATTATCATGTAATTATGTATTTTATCATTTAAATTGTTTCATTTTTTCCAGTGTGTTGCCTGACATTATGGGAAAATCACAGGTAGATATAATAGTTTCCCTCCCTTGATATTTGTGCAAAGGTTTGAAACGCGTGTGTTTTGGTCACTGGATGTTTGGGTCTTTATGGATTAAAAACCTGTTGTATATGACTTGATACACATTTTGTGCCCCCATTGTTTTTTTGTTTGTTTTTTTACCCTTAATGTGGCCACTATCCGTAAATCATCTAATACACATTTTGATGGAAAGCCTTGGTAATTTTCAAAATAGTTACATTAAGAACATTTATATCATTTGGTTGAAAATGTAAAAAAAAACAATAAAAAAAACAATATATATATATGTATATATAATTATGTTACCATTCTAGGGAAATAAAATAAAATTGCAAAACTTTAGGTAAAAAAAAATTAAATAAAATATTCTGTTTTGTTTTAAATGTTACTGGTAAAGTTTATTTTTTTTACCCAACATTAACGCTTTGAACAAAAAGACCAGGGGTAACAAACATTTAAATACCAAAAAGTAAACCTTTTGTGGTTAGTCTTTGTGTTTCACAGGGTTAACTTGGTTGGAGAGAGCAGGATCCTGAGACGGCTCAGTAAACCGAGCATGCACTTTACATTTTCACTTTTCATGAGAACTGAGTATGTGCAAAACACAATTTCCCATGAGCCTCGCTGAGGTCCGTGGAAAAATGACTCAGCAGGACCATCTAATCTACCAATTCCCAATATGCTGTTATGCTTAAACACACACACACACACACACACACACTTACTTACAAAAGCTTATTCCATCTCTTAACGGTTCTGTGTGTAGTGCGTCCTGACAAAACTGCTGCTGTGAGTCCTGTGGAGAAAAGGCCATGCTGGAAAATCACTGCGGAGATCAATAAGGCAATTTTCTGTTGGGTCAGCCACTGACACTCAGGTTATTTACTCTGAGGGCCTAGGTTTGGCACTGGCAGGGTGTGCATGTTGGTAGACATATTGCCTCGCTTACCTAATCTCTCTGTGAGCACTTTGATCATGACATACAGCTTCTGCAATGTCCTAGAGCAGTCATGAGATACACGCCCACCACGTTTTCACTCGGCGTCCTGTCTGTTCCCCTGGACTGGCCAGAGAAAATGAACCTACAAAAGCTTGCAGCATTCTTCTGTTTGTTTATATGTGACCTGTGACTATGAGGTGGTCTGTCACCCCGTAAATATATCCAACATAATTTAGTCAGTGAATTGTGGGTACGAATCCTGCTCATAATGATGCATTCCCACACACAGGCTCATGGCATGTCTCACTTTGAGAAGAACTCTACAAACACTTGACAACTGCCTGTGACATTTCATTAGCATTTATAAGAGTAGACGCATCAAAGTCCTGTCGAAGCTAGACCTGTGTTCTGCAGCAAGGAACTAGAAGGATCTGAGGTTAGCGTAGCCGAGGGTAGTGTAGCTGGTGTTAGCGTAGTTGAGGGTGGTGTAGTTGGTGTTAGTGTAGCTGGTGTTACTGTAGCTGAGGGTGGTGTAGATGGTGTTAGTGTAGCTGAGGGTGGTGTAGCTGGTGTTACTGTAGCTGAGGGTAGTGTAGATGGTGTTAGTGTAGCTGGTGTTAGGGTAGCTGGAGTTAGCGTACCTGAGGGTGGTGTAGCTGATGTTAGCGTAGCTGAGGGTAGTGTAGCTGGTGTTAGTGTAGTTGAGGGTGGTGTAGCTGGTGTTAGCGTAGTTGAGGGTAGTGTAGCTGGTGTTAGCGTAGCTGAGGGTGGTGTAGCTGGTGTTAGCATAGCTGAGGGTAGCATAGCACTAAAACAGTTTCTCCTATTTCCATCTTTGTACTGACATTATGTACTTTTACCAGAGGTTTACACATGGATCTGTACTTACACTTTTAAAATATACTATAGAAATACTTCTATTATACTCTGTCATGTATGTCGTGCTTCAAATTGCAGTCATTATATTGAGTTACTTGTAAGCCATACTTCTGTTATAAATAACAAACTCTTTTTATTCTTTCTCCTCAGTTCACAACAGACCTTTTCTGTGAATCATGTGAAAAACCTTTTTGTTGCTGAGCGAACATTCCTGACTGTTTTTTATTTACTTCACATCACTTTATATAATCTTGAATAAATAAACTGGACACTTTGAAGACGTACGTTATGGGAAACAGGCATGGAATTATCATTAACTGACTCATTTTAATACTTAAATGAACATGTTTAGGCAGCATTGACAGGGGATTTCCTGTCATGTCAAAAGCTTATGTTGAAGGTTTTTTTGAAGTGCAAATTTATCTGGTGACCTAAATAAACAGGTATCTGGGAATAGATGCTTTTACATGTCATGGATACAAGGAGGGCATTTATACGAAGGC
Organism: Siphamia tubifer; assembly: GCA_020466265.1. Classification (NCBI taxonomy): domain Eukaryota; kingdom Metazoa; phylum Chordata; class Actinopteri; order Kurtiformes; family Apogonidae; genus Siphamia; species Siphamia tubifer. Next base: position 21,680,597 of record CM035798.1, read on the forward strand.
AACGTAAACAAAATTTGATGAAAGTGAACTTTACGTAGAGTACAGCGGGTCATTCTGAACAGGAGAAGGACTCTGGACAGGCAAGACAAACAAAGCTATGTGACAGGGCTTCTGTTGCATGGATGTGGAAATTGGCAGTTTCTAAATTCAGTGAAGCGGTGCAGTGATGATCACGGTCACTTGACATTTAGAACAGTGGTTTCCAACCTTTTTTGGCTCATGATCCCATTTTAACATCACACATTTCTGGCAAACCCAGACATTAAAAACAGGAGACTTTGTTTTTGGCCCAAAAAATTATGTATTTTTAATCATGTAATAGTCTACTCTGCTGTGTTGCAAATAAACACTAATTTTAGATGATATTTAGTCTATATAATGTATATTATAGACAAAGGCAGAAAAGCCAGGTGTAATTTTCTTTGGTCAGGATATGTACAGTCAGTCTAGTTTGTATTTACTGTAAAAGGTTGATAAATAATACTGAACAAATTATGAGTTATGAAATAGCTGCAGCATCTGAAACTGACCACAATGATAATTTGACAGATAAACAGTACCACAGTGCTTCAGTTTCAGACTTACACTTTGTCTTTTAGGAATTTTAATTGTCTCTCTCAAGTCACCATGTATTTTTTTTGGTTATTAAGGAATTTTTTTTAGTTTTTTTTTTTTTTAGAAATTACAAGGAAAATTAAAGCAACCCCAATTACCTGTACAGCACTTTGACTGAAAGCGCTTTATAAATAAAATTATTATTATTAATAAATTATTATTATTATTTGAATGCGGGACCCTGACCACAAGGTTGAAAAACACTGAATTAGCGGGTCCTGGAGTTTGTCAGTTGTGTCTGTGTGGGTTCATCCAACCATCCAAAGCCACACACCTTAAACAGGATATGTGTATAGTTGTGATAAGTGATGGAAGTAGGAAAGCAGGCAGCTGTTGTGAAGCAGTAAAGGATGTGAAAGGCCTGACAGAACAACACCAACATGCTGGGTCTTATGGATGTTTTCATTTGCCCTTGAATGACCTAAAGAATTTGGAGAACTGAACCTCAGCGAACCAAGCAATGGTCTGACAACACAAAAATGCCATCAGTCTCCATGAGGCGAAACTATGCTTCTCCACTTCCTGGGTTTTACTAATGAGCAAATACAGTGTCGGGGATTACCTCCACCCCCACCCCCCCTTTGCTCTTGTTGCCTGTGGAATAACAGAAACCATTGGGGACATGTACGTTGAGATAATTTATGCACATAACCTATATTTACAGAACCCATGTCTGGATCATCTGAGTGTGAGCTGCTGCAGAGGAACAGCAGGGTTACGTCTGAGTGCGGAGGCTGTGGTAGAACATCAAGATATGAATGTACAAGAATGCGTCCATCATTTAAATGAGACACATTATCGCTGTCTTTATGCTTTCAAATTCTGCAGATGAATTATGCAGCTTTGCACTATATGTGATGATGCATTTGAGATAAAATGCAAATGGAGACAAATGCTCCGAGTTTTAAACTAAACACTATTGTCTCCTTCAGTGGCTTCGACTGAACGTTCTTCTGTGAGGACAGTGAAGCCCAGGTGCCATTTACTATCGTGGGCCATTCAGGCATTTATATCAAATGATTATTGTCGCTAGCTTTGTTCACTGTTCTCTTCCATTGACCTTGCCAGATGCGTTTGGAATATGCTTTGATTTAATATCCAATGGCTGTTGCATCCTATAGTAATTCTACCTCCCCTCCCCCAGAGCTAATATGTGGGTGTAAATTCAGAACGCCTCATTAAGGGACCAGATATTTGATCCAGACTGGGAGAACCTGGGGTGTCAAGATGAAGGGCTGTTGGTAAATTGTCTGCTGACTGTGTGTATATATATATATATATATATATATATATATATATATAGAGAGAGAGAGAGAGAGAGAGAGAGAGAGAGAGAGAAAATGTGGAGTGTGAAGGCAATTAGAGAAAATGTGGAGTGTGAAGGCAACAGTGGTACCAGTAGTGATCGGAGCATTAGGGGCAGTGACCCCCAAGCTGGGAGAATGGCTCCAGCAGATACCAGGAACAACATCAGAGATCTCTGTACAAAAGAGCGCATTGCTAGGAACAGCTAAGATCCTGCGCAGAACCCTCAGGCTCCCAGGCCTCTGGTAGAGGACCCGAGCCTGAAGGAGACACCGCCCACGTGGGGCGAGAGGAACATTTTTTTATATATATATACTGTATATACTGTATATAGCTGGATATATCAGGGGTCTATACTAATTGACTGTCATGCCTAAGTGAAATGTTTCCAGAGTGTGGGCTGAACTTCTTTCTAATTGCAGTAGAAACACAAACTTTGATGACACTCAACATTACACAGAACACATTCAGAACAGGAGAGGGACTCTGGACAGGCAAGACAAAAAAAAACAAAAAAAAAGCACACACAAAAAAAGAACTATATGACAGGACTTCTGTTACATGGATGTGGAAATTGGCAGTTTCTAAATTCAGTGAAGCGGTGTAGTGGCGCAGTGGTGAGCACTGTCACCTAACAATTAGAAGTTCCTGGATTTGGACTGTTCTGTCTGGGCTTTGTTGGTCTGTTGTGCCTGTGTGGGTTCATCCCACCATCCAAAGACCCAGTGCTACTTTTTTGGCAGTTCACAAATGATTTTTTTTTTCTCTATTTTTTGACCTTTCTTATCCAATTTATCGCCATTTGTTTTAATACTATCTTTTGTATTTTTAAGTGAACGTTATGTAGTATTTTTTTTTCTCTATTTTTTGACCTTTCTTATCCAATTTATCGCCATTTGTTCTAATACTATCTTTTGTATTTTTAAGTGAACGTTATGTAGTATGTTTAATGTATAAATGATGGAGCTGTTCTGTAAAGCTTAAATGAAAGTTGATGGTTATATCCAAAATGGAAAAAAACTGAAGAAAAACATACATTATTGTGCAAAATATATCATTAACTGAACATAGAATAAGCATCTTCATATTGTGTTAGTGTTGTAGCAGATGACGACGTTTCCACGGTAACTACATAGTCTCTGAATGTCCAAATGGGTCAAATCTGAAGACCATAAAAACATGACAAATTACATTTTTGCACCATTTATTTACATGGATTGATAGGATTAATGGATCAACGGGTATCAAACATTTTACATCAGTGAATGAATGATTTTAGACGAATGTTTAGGCAAGTAAAGTATTACTCCACCAAGGAATGGCAGACTTATTGTTTGGCCAGCGTTTATCTGTTGTTTTTTTTGTTTGTTATTTTGCTTGTCTGTTTGTTTGTTAGCAGGATAACTCCAAAACAGTTATGGACAGATTTGGCTGAAATTTTCAGGATATGTTGATACTGGCACACGGAACAAATGATTAAATCTTGGTAGTGATCGGTGGGGGCAGACCACTGCTCGCAGAAGTGAAAGTGAAATCTATCACTTATTTAGGGGGGGTGGGGGCTGATCTGCCTTGGCACTCTAAATGCTTTTCTGGTTAGTATGTACAGCACTATTCATACACAGATTAACACAAAGTGTTTTACAAAGACATAAAAATATCACAGGAGAATAAAAGACATTAAAAGTCATAATATATATATATATATGTATATATATATATATATATATATATATATATATATATATATATATATATATATATATATATATATATATATATATATATATATATATATATATATATATATATATATATAAATGTGATTTTAACATGCATTCAGAGTGAAATAAATACGTTATTTATATTAAACTATACACTAAAATTAACATTAAACTGACAATAAAATGAAGCAAGGGATTAAATTTAAAAAACTAAAATAAAAAACTAAAAAGTTTAATCTAAATTAGGGGTGGAAAACATGTGGCACACAGACCAAAACTGGCCTGCCAAGTGTTTAAATCTGGCCCGTAGAATGAGTTTGGAAAGTGCAAACATTACTCTGAAGATATTAACAGTGAAGGGCATCCAAGTCATTTTAGTTTAAGCTCCACATATTATGGAATGCAGTAATTACAGTAATTGTACATCCTGTCAAGTGTCAAAGTGTGTTCCCCCTCAGAGCCAATGTGTATTCACAGCACCTTTCTATGGGATCAGTTATTTGATCCAGACTGGGAGAACCCAGGTGTCAAGAAGAGGGGCTTTAGGTAAATTGTCTGCTGAGTATACGGCAGGATATATCGGGTCTATCCGATTTGACTGCCATACCCAGGTGAAATGTTCGCAGAGCGCTGGCCTATCTTCTTTCCAATTACAGCAGCAGCAGAGCAGGAAGTGAAGTGGCCTATTTGCTTGTCGAGGCGCTCAGGGTATGCTTGGCTTGTTGAGTTGACTGACACTGAGGAATAGGATAAGGAAGTCGGGGTTCGTATCGATGCAGATGCTCCATCTGGTTACATGGGGTGAGCAGTCAGATACGCTAATAGATGCAGTCATTTTCTGTATTCACCGGTGACAAAGTTATCAGTTTTTGAAAGTGCACACACACACATACACACACACACACAAAACTTTGGCTTTTGGACAACCTAAAAATAGTTTATGAAGAATTCCAGATGGTTTCTTATTTATATCCTCTGTTTTCTTGTATTTTAGCCCCTGTTGTATCCATATCTACAAATACCACTACTTAATTCCATATCTAGACAATGTCTTTTAACTTAAAGTCTTGGCACAAAAAAAGGCTCAATAAGTATTGCCAAATTTCCAAGCGTAATTAGGATGAATAGCGCCGTATTGTTTCATTCTTGATAATACAATCTGTCTTGCTGCTGTCTTTTTGTCTGCACCGTTTTATACTCCACAGGGATACAGTGGTGCATGTAATTGCATATGTCTCAGAATCCGTAACAAGACTTTGCTTTTTGCACATAAATGGAAATCACAGTGTCTAATGCTTTAGGTCAAGGCACCAAATATATCAAACCTTCAGTCAAAGTTATACTTATATAGATTATTATTTGTATATTTTCCTTATTTCTTCAGCTCATACTCACTAAATCAAATAAACCACACGATCCAATCACTGTTTTCTCCATGTTACATACAATACTTTTACAGTGTTTATCAAATAAACATAATTAAACATAACACAATAAACATAATCAGATTTTTTAAACATTTTTTGGCAGATATTGATACTTTTTTACCATTATTGACTGGTTATTTAGCTATTGTTTCACAACTGGGCAGAATGTGAAATCTGAACTCAAACAAGTATGACACCTTTGACTCCTAATAACTTTAGTATACTTTTTTCACTTTCCAAATTCATACTGTGGGCCAAATTAGAAGCTTTTGCAGGCCACTTTTGGCCTCCGGGTTATATGTTTGACCCCCCTACTATCTCTGGACATGGTTCAGGGATTATACAGGGAAGCGTTCCATGCTGTACATATGCACAAACCAAACAACTGTACAATGTGAAAGTGATGCTTTACTAAAATGTGTCTCCTGGTGTTGTGCTGATTGTCAGAAACATTCATTTGATGGGGCTGTAGGTTTGTTTAAAGGGGCATTTCCCATCTTAGATCTGGGCCTGGATCGACCTAATCTTATGACTATATCTGATCCGATCTTCTAAAAAGTCCCAGATGAGCAGCCGATACCAATCAGATCAGGACATCCCTGCTAGAGGTAAGATCGGGCCTAAAAAAATCCAGCCCGACCCGACCCAGGCCCGCAGGCATTAAAGCCCGAGCCAGCCCGACCAATGAACTTGATTTACAGGCCCGAGCCCGAAGCAAACCCCAAATTTCAATTTATCCCATAGTATTTTTGGCAGAAAAAAAAACGCACAATTTTTTAAGATTAAAATCATCTACATGTTTTTATTATCATGATAAATGCATTTACAAAACGAAATAACGTTGGAACACAGAATAAGAGTGAAAGACAGATCTTGACGCGCAATCGCTTAATTACGCAGAGAAAAAAAAAGTCAGCGAGAGAGAAGCCCGACCCGACCCAAACGTAATGATTGACATTTTAGGCCCCACTCGCCCCGAATTTCGGGCTCGGGCTAAAGATCTTACCTCTAATCCCTGCTTCTGATTCAGTGCTTTCCTACATACTGTATGTTGCTTTATCTTATTCATTAACCTTGATGTTTCTTCCGTTCGTCTTCCCAGGCCTTCTATACCCGTCAGAGTACACATTTTGTCGTGCTATAAACTTATAAATCAAGTCAAAACTCACCTGCCACATCATAGTTGATACACTACAACAAATGACATCCATCAGATTTGCTGAATCCACATTTGTTCCAGACTTTTTCATATCACAGGATGTTTAGATCTACAGCAACAAACTTCTTGTAGGTTGTGGACCTGGGTGTTTAGCATTCCAAGTGCATGAGTGACAGAGTGAGGCAGAGAGGTCAAAGTGTTATAATGGGGAGAGTTGTGCTTCTGAGAGACGAAAATAAATGGATGTTTATGGGGAGAAGAAGTGATGAGATGGACTTGAGAGGATGATAGGCATTTGTGAGTCAACACAACACTTCTGTTGTCTGAGAGGGAAAAAAAAACAAAACAGGCAAGGATAGCCAGCCTGCCTCTGCCTCTTACAAAAGGCAGCATTACTTTCTTTGTGGCGCTCCAAAAGACATCTCTTGCTGGCGCAGACGTGAATGAAGCTGCACTTGTTTCTGTCCAGCTCTGAGACACAACCACAGCCTCCTCTCATGCACCCAACCCCCTGTTGATGAAAAGTGGAATGAGAAACAAAGACGACCATTGTTTTACCGTCTGATGGGGGGGGGGGACTAACATGGCATTCACCTCAAAAACAAGAAGCAGAGGGAGGCCTCCGCATGACTCTGACACCTAATAGGCTGAGTGACAACCCTGTTTTTTAAAGTGGGGTATTCTGGGAAGTTTTGTGGGAAGTAGTTGGAGTGCTATTCATAGGTAGTTTTAACCAGAGAGCCTCTTCAATGGGGAGCAGCATCAGGCTTTGTCATAGTCATGGACACATTCAGTGTTTCAGCTGCTACATTGTAGTAGCACACAGTTGTTGGTGTTGAATGGATGGTTGGGCGTAGAAGGGTGGGTGTTCAGGTTGGAGCAGGGTCGGGAAAGGCATCCCCACCCCCGGGGTCCCCTCCATCTACTGGGGGGGTGACATCACTGTTGCTTTTGTTTCCACTCCTGCTGAGCACCAATTAGCCTGTTACCGCCTGTGACTGGAGAGCTGTTTTTTTTTTTTGTGTGTGTGTGTGTGCTCCATGGATGAACAGCAGCAGTGTTTGGTTCAGAAGCTTGTAGTTCACTCTACATATGAGTCAGTCAGGAAACAGGATGTTGTGGTAGTAAGTGAGAACACGCCTGTACTGTCATGTACTTTACACTTGGAATTACATTCAAGTGACATCTGACATATAGTTTTGTGCCACAAGCTCTGTTTACTACAGCTAGTAAAGAAATCAATCATTTGACAGACAATATTGATTGGCCAAATCAATACAATGATCGGCCAAGTCTAGTGTCCATAGCAACAGACTGTTATTCATATGTAGTCACCACATGTTATGCTGTAGAAGGCTGTCATGCCATAGTTGCGTAATCACCTTGTTCGTAACAGGATGAATATTAGATATTACACAGTTATGAGAAGAATTCAAGTGGAAACTGCTCAGTGTTTAGCATTGATTATACAGACTGTAGTGGCTCAAGTGTGTGAATAGCGTTAGAGCAAACCAATATAAGAGGTGATAAGAGTTATCACTCTTATCAACACTTACTACTAATGCACATAGCCTTCATTTTGGACACTCAGCAGAATGTCGTTCCACACTATCTGCTGGTTTTTAGCTACATTACTCGGCTCTGTGGCCGGTAAATAGCATATTATATAATATGCTGAATGGTAAATAATGTATGGTAGAACACATGGAAAAATGTACATGACACACTAAGCAGAATTTTTTATCTCGTCATTTACTGATACAGAAATCGGAAGTTTGCGCATTTCAAGAGAGTTGAACACATTCTGGACCTTTTTAAAGATGCAGTGTGTGATAGTTTTATGGTGGGAAAATAATATGTTGTCATGTCTCAGCATATTGTTTTCATTTGGTCTGTGAAAGTACAAAAGGGGTCCTTTTCAGATGGTGTTGGACTGAATATGGAACTGAACTGGAATGAGTATGACACCCCTGACCTAATTAAAAAATAAATTAAAAAAAAAAAAAAAAAAGTTTGATTCTGGGGAAAAAAAAAGAAGGAATTATTGGTAGCGAGGATACATGAAGCTAGCCAAAAGACAATCTATGTGATATATGATGTACAATGATGATTTAATAACTGTTGTGAATGTGATGTTCAATGAAGATCACTTGGGGGGGGGGGGTAGAAGGTATTATTCCTTGCTTTTTACACTATGCTGTGGTTAATGATATTGTGACATAAATCTTTCTATCCTGAAAATAAAAACAATTGGAAAAAAAAAGAAAATACAACAGGACTGCCAGATAGTTTAAATTCTGTCACATTTATGTTTATATTTAATCTTTTTTTTCGGCCTAAGAACAGAGAGGCACCAAGTATTTTATATTCATTATTTAATTGAACTGTTGTGTGAAACTGACCCTACAATGTAGTGAATAAATGAATTATTATTATTATTTCATTCTCATATATACAGAAATGGTGATATTTTAGGTTACATTGTGTCACTGCTGCTATATAGTAAATACTATGTGAAATTATGTATGAATAAATATCCTTTGTTTTAAGTTATATCTTAATGTGAATACATACATCTGTGTGTGTGTATGTGTGTTTGTGCAGTTCTGACTAACTGAAATTTCTTTATCTGGCCAATTTAGTACCTGTATTGAAGGAATAGTCCCATCTTCACATTAATTATCTCAGCAAGGTTTTTATTTTTTTATTTTATTGTATTTTATTTTATTTTTTCGGTCATAATACAAAACAAGACACAATCACAAGGAGGGTAAAACACATATTCACACATGATCAACACATTGTTTGACCAAAAAGGTTTAGGGCTGAACCCGAAGTTTATTTAACCCAACATTCCCATGACGTCACTGCTTTATGAAAAACAAAAACAAACAAAAAAAAGCACAATGCAAAAGTTAAACCTAAGAACAACTGTCCAAATAAAACTTTTTTTTTTTTTTTTTTTTTGTCCTTCCCTATTTTCCCATTTCCTTTTCAACATAAGTTGACAGGACCAATATGTTGGAAGATATTAGTCTAACTTAAATCCTTATATATCAGTATTAACATGCTAGTAGTAATAACATTTCCCACCTGTCTATACGTCTAAAAATGAGGCTAATTTACCTGGAATAGTGGTATTTTTGTGGATTTTTTCGGTATTTGGCTTATATAAGAATGAGAAATATCCCACTCAGGTACTTGTCGTTATGGTTCAAATGATGTGACATGAACACAGCATTAGTGTGATTACAACCAAATCAACCTTCATGTGCAGTTCCATGAAAAGTGGTTTAATCCAGTCTATGGAAACTTTAAAGTTGCCCTCTCCTTGGTGTGCTGCCAAAGCTCCTGCCTTCTCTCTCACCAGGGGCCCATTTAGGGGTCCAGTACATGACCGGCCATTATCAGTCTACTGGATGAGCCTCTGTTTCCATCACTAGCAGAAGAAACACTGTTATTTGAGCAGACTGTACACACTTGCCTGAGGAACAGCACGTTTTGCTAGGCTCATTTTTGGCACTTTTGTCATAAGGTTTTGGGAGACTATATTTTTCACACAAAAACAAAATGGTTTTCTCTTTTCCCCACCGTGACGTTGGTGTACACAGTGCAGCACCCTGAGCTATGAGAAAAGTCAGACCAAAATGAATGTTGTAGGTAAACAGTGTGATCAGTTGGGCTCAGTAATAGTGTCTACAGAGCTTTGAAAATCCTCACAGTACATTTTTACAGCATTTTTATTGAACTCATCAGTCTTTTAATTTGTTTTAATCAATATAAGTCAAGCCGTTCTGTTTAAAGTTCTTTTTTTGTGATGTTGGAAATCGTTAAACCCATTTCTGATGTTAATATTTTTCTTTATATTTAATCTTACCTGCTGGCAGAACTTGAATTACTCTGACCCGCTTTGCTATTTAAAATTACACTTCTACTACTTTACATTTTGTATGCATATCTAAATTAATTTTCACTTTCACCCATGATGTTTGAATAAGAAATAAGATGAAGTGTCTTACAAAGTATTGCTGAAGACTCTTAAAAACCTTACATTTCAGAGTCTGATACCCAGGACACACTGTATAAGCAAATAATTCACTCAGCATTTGTAGAAGAATAATTCTGTCCAATGGGTTTTTGATCCATGTACGGTTTCTGCTGTAATCTTCTTTAAAGCACACCTCTGTTTGCATTGGTCTGAACCCTCTTTACAGCTTCAAGTCACATCTGACTTTGGCTAATCTTTCATTCAAAGGACACTTACAGTGGCAGCTCTTTGGCAAGATTATGAAGGATTTAGGAGCGCAGGGCTGAATGGAGTCACCTGGAGACGCTGAGCCAGCTCACTGCTTTGTACTTTTTGACTTGACCAATTCCTGTCAGTCTCCCAGGGCCAAAAAAAGAAGCCTTTCATAGCATTGGTTTGGTTATAAAGGTTGCCCTCGTCGACTTTTTGTAGCCAAGCAGGACACTGACACCTGTGTTCTTTTGGTCTCAAGAACAACATTGTGTTTTGCCTCTTTATCTTCTTTCACCTTAGTTCCATTACCTCAAGAATGTGCCTCCCACTGTGGACAAAGAGACCATTTAGCTGAGTGACTGTCTCATTTCACAGTGTTGTAATTGGCTACCTTCTCCCTCTCTGTCCTTGATAGCCGTGTTGAAATGGAGGCTCAGTGGCCGTGTGGTGTTCCCCAACCTTGGCAGCAGTGAATCATTGACAGTGTTTAAAGTTAACCTGATCACCCTGTTGGGAGTTTAATGATCACAGGTGGGATATTTTGTCCATTCTCTAGCCTGGGTAGGGGTCAAAAGCAACATAGTCCTGGGATTTTATAACACTCAATGTATTTTTTTTTTTAAAAACAAAAAATCAGTTACTGATCAAATGGGATATTTATACAGTAATGGAGAAACATTATTAGACGGCATTAAAAACCTTAGACAGGTACTTACGCCTGTGTGTGACTGAGACTTGGACTTGAGTCGCACTCAAGTCACACAAACAAAGACTTGTGACTTGACTTGGACTTGTGTGATATGACTTGCAATTTCATAATTATGGAATTATTCATTTTATTATTTAATTTGTTTTGGTTTTTCCAATGTGTTGCCCGACATTATGGGAAAATCACAGGTAGAAATAATAGTTTCTCTCCCTTGATATTTGTGCAAAGGTTTGAAACCCGTGCATGCTGCCACAATGTATTTGTAATTTGATCAAAATACATTCATCAAATTTAAACAAAGCTTTTGGGATGTTTCTTGACATTGCACATGCATTGTTCTGATCAATTTTGATGGTGTCGTGTGAAATAAATAAATAAATAAACTACAGTAAGGCCTACATGCTTTCACCACACTTATTTACTACATACTTAATCCAAAACAATACAGCAATGCGGTATTATCTCAAATACCATCTAATGTGAAAACGTTAATTGTGACTGTATCATGTGACTAAAACAGACATGGACACTATTTTTGTAAACACAATGACATACATATTGGTATATGAACTCAAGTGTTTTTGGTTATTATCAAGAAAACTATGGAAAATGGATAAATATCAGCTCTCGAATTAAATTACTATGAGCTGTTTTTGTCATCATTATATTTGTCCAAACAAATGTACCCTTAGTTGTACCAGTCATTAAGCAAGAAATTCAAGAAAACAAGGGTGGTCTAACAATTTTTTCTGACTATAGATTAGAGATAATAGCTTTATTTTATTTAAACCAGTGTCAAACATATGGCTTGTTGGCCAAAACTGGCCCACCAAAGGGTCCAATCTGGTCCATGGATGAAATTATGAAATATAAAATGACACTGGATACATTAATATTACTTTTAAATCAGGGATCACATACAGGCCAGTATAATCGAAGGTGGCTCATAACTTGTAATTAATGACCACTACACATTTTTGTTAAGATTTACAAACTATACTTTCACAAAAAATGCAAATAACCAGAACAAGCTTGAACAACCTGAAATATCTTAAGCGAATTCAGTGTCATTTTAACAATATTGTGCTTATTACTAAGTGTTTTGTGTATTTGTAGATCAACTGGTGTTTGTAAATTGTAATGAACATCTCAAGAAATGAAAAAAATGAGGTATAATATTGTCAAAATTGCAAGTATTTTACATAAAAGAGTGGTATTTTAGTAGTCTTTGGTTGATTTATTTGAGTATTTGTAGATACAAATACTCAACCTGCTGCAAATATATATATCTTTGTTAATTCTGGCAAAAATCCAGTGGATTACTACAAACGTCTTAAATTAATGCTTAATTTGTTACGTCTCTAACTAGTTACTTCATGACATTTGCACAAATACAGTCCAGACATCTGACTATTTCTCTGACTATGTCATTAGCATTTATTAGCGGCAGTGGTTGTAGTCCAAATTGAAAATATGTCCAAACTTTGAGCATATTACAAAAAAAAATAAAAATCAGTTGTTGGTTGAATGGGACCACAGCACAGCCAACAATCTGGAGGGGGCGGGGCCTGAAGTAACTTTTGTGCATTTAAAGAGTCAGGGCTCAAAACCACAGTTCTAGTGTCATTATTCAGAAATTAATTAAATTAATGAAGACTTCAGACCCAAGTACAGATTTACAGTCTATGTAGGCCTCAAAGAAATTTCTTAAAATGCACAATTCTATTGAAAAAAACAAAATATTTTTCAGTTACAACACTTGTGGTGTTTTTTTTGTGGCCACGTTTTTGGTCAAATTTTGTTCAAAATGTAGTTTTACTCCTTTCACTCTAATTGTTTTTATGGTCTGACCCACTTCACATCATATTGGCCTGTTTGTGGTCCCATAACATAAGTTGACACCTTGCTCTAAACCATCCATAAAGCATCCACACTTTAATATTATATATCATAACTCTCTCCTTGTTTTGGTGTCACACATTTACAAGGAGCATCTGCCGCAGTCTTAGCTCCGCAGGCTAAGCAGCTAAGTCTTTTTTTTCCTCATAAAGTTTTAAAGTAATGGTTATATGTTTGTTTTATATCATCCTGCCATTATTTATCTCCACCATATAGTGCTTTTCTGTCTACTTCCCCTTTGTACTTAAATCCTGGTTGTACTGCATTCTCTATAAAATCCTATAACACCATACTAAAGTAACTGTGTCATGAATTTTACAGTCAAATTAAACATACCTGTATCAAAGATAAAAGCTGGGTCACTAAGTATATGGTCCTTTTCAGATGTGACTTTAGAATGCATCCCCATATTGGTGTCAAGTATTTCTTTTTCCACTGATTTGAATGCAAATAAAACAGGCATCATATAACGGAAAATGTGACTAAGCAGGGTTTAATTTCCGTCAGGTGTTGTGTTTTCAGCACAAACTGTCCAGGTCTAACTGCCTGTTTTTATACAAACTGCAAATGCATCACAAATGAAGAAATCATCAGAAGAGTGAATGATGACTGAAAGGTTTTTTTTTTTTGTTTTTTTTTTCTGCAGTTTCATCTTTTCTGCTGTAGTTTTGTTGATTAGATGGAACATAAAAGCAAAGTCACTGTGCAGGTTAAAGGTTTCTGACCACTTTTGAGGTGGAATATATTGAACATTAGTCAAAGCGTGAGTTGATGTGAATCAATTACTGCACCTAATTCTTGCAAAATTGGTATTTCTATGAAACTGGGTTCACTTTTGGACAGCTGTTAAGATCCACTAAACAGAAATTTAGATAGATTTCCCTCTAGGATATACTTAATGATGACTTCAGATAAATGCAAAAAAATACTCTTGCTCTGAGCCATCCTAAAATTAATTAATTTTTATCAAAATATTGGGGCCAAAAAGAGTTCATTTTGATTATTGTAGTTGTTTTTCTTGTAATTCAGAAATGTGGGTTTTTCATGAATTGGCAATGTCATTCTAAATGTTGTTGTTAACCCATCGTGTCCACTTATGTTAGATGCAAAACCTGCCTAGTTAAACATAAAATCATGAAGGATTTTGCAGCAGTGGCCACTTCTGTGAACCACTCTGCCTTGCATAATACAGGTACAGATATTTTTAAAAATAGCATAATTTCCATGTCCCATGTTACATGCAGATTTTTGCATTAAATATACAATATGAAAATGTTTTTATCTAAAATAGACTCAAAGTTCTTCCAAACTTCATACAATTAATGCATTTTTAGCACCATGTGCCATTTTTATAGAAGCAGCCAAATATGATTTTATAAATTTAGATAACCATTTGGTATATGGTATTACTCTTTAAAATTATTCATAACACGACACCTCCTCTGAGTGGTTTTGTCTCATTGACCTCAGAAAAAAATACTGTAGTCACACACTCGTCCTCCGGAGGCGAGTGTAATGTCCTCAAATGTCGGACTGTTCTCACTAAATTGGCTTTTTCTTCTGTTGCTGTAAGTTGTTGGAACAGTTTGCCAACGGTGATTCTAACTTGAACAGGATTTATGGATAAATGTGACTCTGAATGATAGGAATGAACCTGTGATTGTCTCTGTGTTTGTGTGTATTATTCATATTTAATCATCAACCTGTCCATGGACTACAGGTGTAAATGATTCATTCTATACTCTATAACATTCTATAACCTGAAGAAATAAAACCATACCATACCATACCATACCATACCATACCATACCATACCATACCATACCATACCATACCATACCATACCATACCATACCATGTCATGCCATACCATGCCATGCCATGCCATGCCATGCCATGCCATGCCATGCCATGCCATGCCATGCCATACCATACCATACCATACCATACCATAATTGGAAGTTCTTAGAAATATATAGTTTATTTTGTATAAAGGAAGAAGAGTACAGTAAGTAGTCCTGTACATACATTACATTAGTTTTGGGGTCTCAATTTGCCTATGTAGTTCACTGATGTAAAAAAAAAAAAAAGTAAGTTTTAAATGTATTGATTGTCTTTCTTTCTTAAATCTGTGATACCAGCTTGTATACTGACGTCCTTGGTTTGTTCACAGCCATTCTTCTACTCCTCTATAGCAGCGGCACGGTGCAAAAAAGATCAGTAATGGAGTTAACTGAGGCCGACCTGATGGCTAAATAGATTTATGGCACATATGTAAATGCCCTGAACACCGAGTTCTCGGTTTGATCCCCAGCTGGCAGGAGCATTTGCTGCATGACATTCCCCTACTCGCTTTTCCACTTTTCTTTTCTTTCTCCACCCAGAAAACGATTCCAGAAAATAAATACAGTTCGTTGGCATCGACTGGACTCCAGGCATCACAAATGTCACAACATAAACACAATGCGAATATTACATAATTAACCTTTATTACACTTAAATATCCTTCATTTTTAGCATAACAATGGGTACTTTGGCTTAAGTGATATCAGGTGGTCCATTGGTGTGACTTGGGATGCACTGCCATGGGGACTGTTACAAAAAGGTGACCTCTGATTATGCAGAAATTAGATTTTAGGGCATCTTGGGTGCAGTCACATCTGGCAACAGATTTGTTCACCTGTGATCAGATCAAACACGATGCATGTTAATGCTAGTTTGGAACAGAGCCTGTTGCTAAATGAAGTAAATCAAGTTCCCCTCATATGTTCCATCCAACATGAACCGGATAAAGCTGCAGTTATTTTCAGCTCTATCTGCAAACACTTGACTTGACAGTGTTATCATTTTGCTTAAATTAAGTGGAAAGAAAAAAACTGTTTTCATCTCGCTGTGGTGTTGTTGCATTTACGTCAATGTCAGAGTCCCTGTACCCTCATTATACTTGCTGATTTGAGCAGTTTGGTTTTTCCAGCCATGCCATGACACCTCCGGTCTACATCCTTCCTCTGCTAAAACTCTCAATTTTCCCTGAGCTGTTCTTTTTTCCTCAATGGCTCTCATATGTTCCTGCTGCTGACTGACATACTGTGGCGCTCTGTCGACAGTGGCCTCCCGACAGATGCTTTTTCACTCCTTCACTTGAGTAAAGTAGACTCCTGATTGACACCTTATTACAGGGGACCTGCTTCTCTTTGACAGATTTATCACGTAACCGTGAATGTGATTATATCATGAGAGTCCCTGAAATGCCCCTCAAGCAAGTATGTATAATGTGAAGAATTACAAGTCCATTAGAGACTCTTTGACAAAACTATGAGAGTACATACACTACAATATCTACGATCATTAAGACGACATTTACTGAGACGTGTCATACAAAAATAAATCATGACTCACCTTGACAGTGTGCCACAGCTAAACTGAGCATGTTATCTTGTTGGAACATTTTCTTGGTCACATGGCTACATTTACACATCATGTGTTATCTGGAAAAATGGACATTTTTTCTCTGCCTTCGTGTCTATCACATAACAATAATGAGCATGCACACTGAAAACAGACGGCCAAAGTGGATGTTTTGGCAAATCTTTGTTTTCCATTTTTTCGCTCAAACAGAAGGAAACTTAAAACTGGAAGGTGTATGAGGGATGTCACAGTTTTCAGAGGAGATATTCTAGAAGTGTAGTAGAGTGTAGAGGAAGAGGATGGAACTGTTAAGTGAAGTTACGTATTTAAGTTAAATATTAAGTGAGAAAATACTAGCGAATGTTAGCATCTTAGCACTTACTGCATCTGCTAAACAGGTTCTTTATGAATTGATTGATTTGAAGTAAGGCTTTTATGAGCCGTTTTCACAACTTCAGGCTTGATATTTTTTTTATAACTCCTCCACCTCGAAGGGGAGATACATATTGGTTTTGAGTATTTTTTTTTGTCTGTTTGTCAGCAACTTTTCATCAAAACTACTGGACTGATTTCCAAGAAATTTAGGTAGTACATGATAGATCCTATAACATTTTGGTGAATGTAGGTCAAAGGTCAAAGTCACAGTCACCAAAAATGTGTTTTCACAGTAATAACAAAGAGAGCAAATCAGATAAAACGTGTGCAAGGTAGTAGAGTTTGTTGTGCCTGGCACCACGTGTTGTTAGTCGTTTATCTGTTCTGTCCAGTTCAGTGGAAGGTAAATGCAGTAATAAATAATGTATGTGCGTAGCGGTCGACATCAACTAAAGACAAATAACATGATTGAAAAGCATACACGGCTGTTAACAGAGTTCAAATCCTTTTGATCATCACATTAGAAAAGTAGTTTGTGATTGTAAGGAAAAAGTCACCTTGTCATTTAATAGTAAGATAAGATATACTTTATTAATCCTCATGGGGAAATTCAAAAATAATAAGAGGATAATAATAATAATACTAGGAAAGCAAACCCCCACCAAGGCAGACGGCCCACCCCTCCGACTGAAGGGAGGTCTGCCAAGGAGGTTATGTTTTCATTGGAGTTGGTTTGTCCGTCCGTTAGCAACATTACTCTAAATGCATCCGTAACTTTTTGAGTAATGTTACTAACACACATACAACCAAACTAATAATAACGGATTGGATTTATATAGCAGTTTTTTGGCCACTCAGAGCATTTTACCTTCGTGACCCATTATTCATTCGCTCTCACATTCTCGCTCTGGTGGTGGTTAAGTACGTCTGTTGCCCTAGGGCAGACTGACCGAAGCGTGGCAGCCATTTTGTGCCTACCAAATGTTCGTACACCAGTGTGAGTGACACTGGAGGCAAGGAAGGTAAAGTGACTTGCCCAAGGACACAATGGACTGACTAGGACAGAGTGAGATTTGAACCACCAATGCTTTGGTTATTAGACTCCCCCCTCTACCAACTGAGCCATGGCCGCCCCATTTCCATTGTATTGCTTGGATGTTTCGGATTTGTTTGGTCCAGGAAGCCATGTGGGGGCTACATGATCATTTACGTCCCCATAGGTTCATACACATCAATGTTAATGACAGTGAAACGTGATAACATCTCAGCTCCTGTTGTGTTTGGGTTTTTTAATTGTGCTTCATTTAACTTTCCTGGTGCGTCTTGTTCGTCCCAACTTTAGGCGCTAATTACGAAGTGGATGTTTTCCTCCGGGGTGTGAATGTGTACAGTATGTTTGTTGTGCGAGTGGATGTGAGTGTGTGAACGTAGTGTTCCTGAGAAAGCGGCAGAGAAGCATGTCAGCCTGTTTTCTCTCTGTGCTACTGAACCAAATATGAAATCTGACGGAGCCGCAGGTTTGAATCAGCCCCCCTATGCAATCTGCAGGCTCATTTTTGCCCTTATTTTTTTGCATAATGAAACAGATGTATGGTCTGTATAAACGTCTGAGAGTGTTATGTAAACTGGGACTACCCCCGCTATTAATTTTTTTCATGCCTCATTACAAAAAGAGTATTAATATAAGATGGTCCCTTAAGCTTTTCATGTAAACATCTTTGCAGGAGTAATGTCTTCTCTTTGATTATCGGCCCGAGTCTGCACGTATTAATGGGGCCACTGTCATTGAAGGCAACAGGCCACTGCATTTCTCATTTTCATGCTGGTGGTTTATTTGCTGCTCAGTCTTTTCTGTCTTGTTGTTAGAGTGAGAAATTACTGATCATTGAACATCAATTACTGCAGCCACTCTTACTTTGGAACAAGTTTAGCTTCTTATCAGCCTTGGTGACGTTTGCAGTGAAACCTAGTTTATTAACCAGATATCAGTTTTTAGAAAAAGGTAAGTGATTGTGATTTTAGTTCTGAATACATTTTATAGATGAGCAGCAAAATTCATGGCAAGGTAAGTTTATTTGTGAAGCACTATTCTGTAACAGGACAATTCAATGTGTTTTTATTAAAGTATAAACAATCACAGAAGTAAAGTTATTAAAAAAATTATATATAAAATATGTTAAAATAATGGATAAAATGTCTTGGTAAAAATGTGGTTTTAAAATGCATTCACAGAGTGAAATAAATACATTAGTTATATTAAAACCGTACATTAAAATTAACATCATAAATATCCTTCGGTACTATCCACACTTCAAAATGTCCTTAACCCTTTTATACAGTACGTCACTCATAGAAATACTCTGAAATTCAACCTTTGTGTGGTATTGGAGGATGTAAGAATGTATTACTTCTGGGAAAGTTTTCAATTTTTTTTTGTTATATTAAAAATCAAGGTCTGTTCAGTTACCATGTTTGGTTCCTCATCAAGTACTAGTTTTGTTGTGGTATGTATATTAATGTCATGAAACGGAGAGAGTTTATTTTAATATGAAATACCGCTGCAAAATGGACAGTCTGTCCTTGATATAGACAGCAAATTTTTATTTTGTGCATAATCAGAATTTAGAATAATACTGTATGTGAGGATTTTTTTGAGGAATCTGACCCAAGAACATTTGGTAAGTAAAGAATGGGGTAAGGGGATAGTTGAACATAATCCTACTCCATTTTGAATGTTTGATTTTCATTTATACATGATTGATTTTAAAGCAATAATGAAAATAAATGAACAAAGTGGCAACAAAATGTAAGAAACATATGTAAAAATTGCAACAAAAACACATGTAAGGTGAAAAGAACTTCACTTTTACAACATTAAACCAACATAAGCTCTGATCCAGACCACTGTCCACATCCACGTTCTCCCTTTGAACATCATTCCTTACATTAGTACCATTACTTCATGGTACCTAACAAAGCAGGTCCACTCACTGTTAATTCAGAGGTGGACCTATCAGACCCTGTAGACCACCATGTTGACTCACTGGAACTGTTGCTTCCACTGTCTTGTAATGCATGTGGAAATAACCAAAAATAGTCATTTTCTCAATAAAAGGTTAAATTAGACTTGAACAGCATGTTGTTCCCTGTGACTGTTTCACTGAAGGTGACAGTTTGTAAAGCACTTTGAGTACCACTGAGGTAGAAAGTGTGACTAATGTGAAACTAAATAAATAAATAAAGGATTTATAACAACCTAACAAGTTGCTGCTCTTACAGGAACAGAAGTTAAATCTCACATTTTGGAAAGTGATATGGAAATACTGATGCAGTATGGCATTTCTATTAGTTCCCTCCAGCCGTTTTATGAAGGTGAATGGAGATGATTGTTCCCATTATGCAAAAAAAAAAAAAACTGTGATTAGCTCAAATAATTCGCCTGAGGACATAAGTTATATAATTCTTATGACACACAGGTTACATCAAATATTTAAAGGTGTCATTCCATCATTATTTCATTAATATTACTGTGTTCTCCATTGTTATTGAATGCATTGTGCGTTGGTTCTATTTAAAAAAAAAAAAAAAAAGTCTGGATTGCTTTGTTTCCAGGTGTTTTTGGAGGGTAGAAAAACGGACTTGAAGACAAACAACAGATTTTTCCAGTACTTTCTCATACAGTACAAATTCATGACGTGGTGATGAGGCATTTCTGATTGGCTCAGAGAATGAATGTGTGAAGGAACACTGAAATACAGCCAGTGGAGGTGACAAACCAGCATGTGTTGGTAACTCTGGGTGACCCATGAGTTTCCAAAAGGAGCATTGAAAAGTGGTTTTCAGTGGAATGACACCTTTAAATATATATATATTTTTTAAATAAAGATAAACTAGGAAAGCACTATGGCAGACCTCCCCCCCTTTGAATGAAGACAGGTCTGCCAAGGGAGGTTATGTTTTTGCCAGTTTGTTTGTCTGTTATTTAATAAGATCACTCAAAAAGATATGGAAGGATCTTGATTAAATTTAGAGGGTAGGTTGGTGATGGGGAGATCTGGAAATGATTAGATTTTGGTGGTGATGGTGGGGGGGGGTGAGGGGTGTCAATATAACTGAAAAACCTATGGACGGATTTCGATGCAGCTTTCAGGATGTGTTGGGGGGTGTCACAAGGAATAAATTATTATCAGATTTTGGTGGTGATCCGGAATAGATCCTGGATTATGATTACATTGTGGTATGTGGAGAATACATTTCAAAGTGATCCAGAATCCAGGATCTCTTCCAGATCACCACCAAAATGTAGTCATGTGTTCCTTTTGACACTCCCAAAATATTCTGAAAATTTCATCAAGATCCGTCCATAGGTTTATTGAGTTATCTTGCTAACTAACCAACAGACAAACTCTGGCAAAACATAACCTGCTTGGTGAAGGTAATAAACACGACTTAAGACAGTAAGAATATACTATTAAGTTCTAAACTATTGGCTTTATGTGCAGCCTAATCTGGTCAGCCATCTGTCTTTGTCAATAAAATGATTAATTCACTTCAAAGAATTCAAATAACAAGGCGAGACTAAGTAGCCAACCAAAATAAAATAATCACAGATAAGATATACATCAGATTTTGTCAGAGAAACTTAAGAATACAGGCTGTAATTTGTAATTCAACCCTCATTTTTGAATCAAACAACTGACAATAGTTTTAAAGAGATTTATGGACTTGGACTTGACTGACTCATGACAAAAATAAATTGATGCATATGACGCGTTGTGAAACACCCACCCCTAAGACCTGTGATTAGCCTGGTAAATAAAATAGATAATAATTCACAGCAAATGGACCAGTTTTATACTGTTTTGTTAGTATTAAATACACTAAGAAACCAGATGGCTGGTCAGTTTACACTGCCAGTCAAAAGTTAGTTTTTTCTTTATTTTCAGGACTCTTTACATTTTAGATTCTCACCGAAACTATAAATGAACACATATTGAATGATGTAGTGTACATAACATAACTTAAAATACGTTTTTTAATTTTAGGTTCTTCTTTGCTTTTATTATGGCTTTGTACATTCTTAATATTCTCTTGATGAACGTCATGTGCTCGTCACCTGAAATGTGTCTTGAAAGAGTTCCCAGTGATGCCCAGTGCTTGTTTGACCATCTGTGTTCCATCTCATGTCATTTCAATGAGAATGTGGCTCCAAACTTCAGATCATGTGAATAAACATGTGACTCCTGGTTCTAGTTTGGCAGTCTTCTGTCCCCTTTTGTACACATTTTCAATCTCTTTATCTAAAAGTAAAATACCCAAATCTCATGCAAAGGTCAGCTGGAACTCCCTGTCAAAAGGCGTGATGATAAGACCTTGTTATCCAAATCACCAAATTATTTAACGCCTTTATTTGAATACAGATGTCTCTAGTATTACATCACATCAGATCATAGGAGATGCTGATTTGACAAATTCCTCACCCTAACATTGGACTTGTATGGACATGTTTTTGCATGGAACTGCTGGAAACTATGCTAATGCTGTGTAGAACCAGGTTGACTTACCTTGGGTACTAGGTACTATTCCTGGAGACTGTTTCCATTACAGGATATTACTCAGTTTACAGTAATTGGTCATCATAGCAATGCAGTGTGTTACTTCCATGTTGTCTACACAGAACTGCTGATAAACTCACTTGTTGCCTTCACTGAATTTTTATATCATGCCGCCAAGAACTGAATCTCCTCGACCGACAAAGGTGTAGTTTTGGGCTGTCATCATGTGGATCAACCTACCGCTATATTTACTGTCAATTTCTGTATCTGTATCTGAAAATTACAGGTCATACAGACAACACTCTCACCATTCAGTGGTCTGTAGTGTTTACACATCATGTTTTAGTGTCTGTTCCTAAGGCTGAGAACCTAGGGGAGGTACTGGGACCAGATTCCAGGTCTTTTTTTTCGTAATGAAAACACAAAGAGGTCGAGTTGATCCAGTCCCCATGTAGTGGAAATGCGGTATAATATTCACTTAAGCCACTTAAAAGCTCTAGTTATATTTTAAACAACACCTGCTTCTGTTTTTAATGGGTTTTTTTGTTAAGTCGGTGTGTTTATCTGTGCATGTGTGTGTGTGTGTGTGTGTGTGTGTGTGTGGTTGCTGCCTTGTTTGACGGAACCATTTATAACATCTATGTAAATAGGCTCGTTGTACTGAGGTCTGTTTCGCAAATAAGATCTTCATCTTAATGAGACATCCTGAATCCTAAACAAATAAATGGAGGGGGAAAAAAAAAGCCCTTGAACAATGAGTTTTTCAGTCTGGCTTGAAAAACTGCAATGTTCAGGCCTATTGTAAGACCATCATGCAGTTAGTTCCAGCGCTTTATGGCTTAATGTCTAAACACAAACATATAAAAGTCAACTCAATTGGATTAGTTCACCCAAAGAAAAATAAATTATCCATTTGTTTTCATTAAAGCCTTTAATTGTAGTTTTGAACCCAAAGCTGCTCTTTACTACATCTAAAAAACAAAAAAAAACCAAACAAACAAAAAAAAAACCTAGTGGTACATGCCTCCGTGTGAGTTGTGACTTTCACCCACTCACATGCTGGCCATTCATTATCATTTCACTACACCAATTAATAGTGGCCTGCAGCTTCTGTGGCATTGTGTCTAAGAGATGGTTCTATCAGTCTTGCTTGGCTGCCGCTCCACACACAAAGCATGACAAATGAGAGAGGCCTCTCGCTCATTACCTGGACTGTAATCACTGTGTTGCCCGATAAGATAACTGTTACACTGCATGCTCCCTTATTGACAACATTAGCGCTACAGATCAACTATCTGAGCTATCTATACAGGTGTGGTGAAATGGAACAAATGGCAAATGCAATTGATTGCCTCACTTGTGACCTTTGGGTGGTTTTTGATCTACTGCATGAAAAGAAGTGGGCTCATCAGCAGACGGGTGGTCTCAGATACAGTAGGTGTCACCCCGCCAGTTAATGTGACACAGATGGAGACAGATAAACAGCATCTATTATGTATTCAAATACACTCAAATGCACCGTGTTCTCTCCCATATTGTAGTCATCTATCAGGGTTGTTGCACTGTAGCTTGCAGGCAGTGAGACCAGCGTGATGGAAGTGACTTTAGGATGGATGGAGCCAATTCGTAGCCCCCCCCCCCCCACCCCCACCCCTCTCAAACCCCTCCCCTGCAGTCCTGTTTCCAAGGGGAGCCCCAGGCAGTGGTGAGATAAGAGCACCGTAGAGGATTCTGTTCTAGGCTTGGCTCATTTATTTGTACTCACTGGTCTGGTTGAGCAGCCTCAGTTGGAAAAACTAAGCTTAACATGAAGAGGCAGGACGAGGCAGCCCTGGACAGGCAAAACAAAGTTGTCACAAGCATGAGCGGATGCATTTCTGAGGGATTTAGTTGGATAATTTATACGTTCACAGCATACACCTGTCAGATGTGTCTATCCACGTCACAGTGGAGAAAAAAAAAAGTGTATTTTCCTTATTTCTAGTCACACTTAAAATAAGTGGTGCCAGGCACAACAAACCCCGCCCCCTTTGCACACATTTGACCCGATTTGCCCTATCTCTTATCATTGTCAAAACACATTTTTGGTGACTATGACCTTGACCTTTGACCTACATTCACCAAAATTTAATGGGATCTATCCTGGCCCACCTTGCACCTTTCCTGAAAATTCCATGGAAATTGGTGCAGTAGGTTTTTGTATAAAACTACCTACAGACAGACTCAAACACAGTACCCCTCTCAACTTCAGGGACAGGGTAATAAGAGTCAATTTTCAGTGAGCTATAAGAATGTTTTTACACAATACATCTGGAAAATCCTATTTCAAAAAAGTCAAAAGCTAATTTTTATTTGTTCTATTGTAAAAAAAAAAAAAAAAAAAAAAAAAATCAAATCTTGAACTAAGCAAAAAATAAATAAAAATACGTTATTTTTTTTAAACAATGAAAAGTTAATCTTTAGGGAATTATGTTTTATTTTAAGTGTGATAAGATATTTGAGGTCACTCTATTCTCACACTACAATAAATCTGTTAAATGTCAATAATTAAATGGTTCCATTGGTTCTAAACATGGACTTTTCTAGATGAAAAATCAAAACCTCAACTGCAGCTTTTTGAATCTTAAATATTGTTTTATATCTGTTGGGGCTGTGAATTAAACAACACATTAACGGCTTCAACCTTGGGCTTTCGAAAACAATATGAACATTTTTCTCAAAGTTATTTGACAATGGTAATAATCATTCGTTGCTATCCTACACTTAAACAAACTGTGCCATTGTTGATTAATGTGATCGATCACAAAGGCCACAGCTCTGTGCTATTAATTGATTAGTTGTACTGTAATATGCTCTGGTTTCTTCCCTCTGACATCACTGACTATATTTGGTCTGGGGATCAAATACGATTTTTATGACCTAATCCATCTCTTTCTATATGTATCCTTTTTTTTTCTTACATTTTCTCATGCATTGGCCTTGATTATTCAAGATAATAATAGACAGATTGAGTTACAGCATCAAAAATATTTAGCTGCAAACTTCCACTTGCACAGACCGTGTCAGAAACTTGACAAACAGAGGTAGCAGGTGTTCTTTGATAACACGGATCACTCACAACACTGTAGTTTACTCTTCTCTTCTCGTCTGCACTCAGTCGAATATGCTACGGTGAGATCAGATGAGGACATGTGCGTCTGTGTCGTCGTGTGCTCGCACGTGTACGTATTGGTTTTTCGACTGGTTTGCTGGAGTCCTGCCCCGTCACAGTTATTAGTCATACAGACAGATGTGGTTGGGAGGTCATATTGCATAATTTGGCCCAGATGTAGGTGGAGAGTTTGCAGCCAAGCGCTGAGCTGGAAGCTGTTAACTCCCCCCTCTGATCCCCCACTGCTAGTGTTTTTCTTTTTTTTTTTTTTGACTTCAGCTCAAGGGGTTTCCCATAAAAATGAATTTCAGGCTGTGTGTGATTGGAAAGTTGAGTGTTTGTGGGAGGGGGTCGGGGATGGGTGTGTGTGTGTGTGGGGGGGGGGAGAAAGTTCTAACTCTTGTTTGGAGCTTGTATACTCTTTGGCAAATGCATTTTCTAGAGGTCATACCCTCTTCTGCATTTTGCCAAAGTATGCCTGAGCATGTGTTGTAATGTCTGTAATGTCTTCAGTTTCCTCTGTACATTTCCTCTGCAGCGACGATACATGGTGCTTGTCAAAAAAACAACAACTGAGCAACACTGAGAAAGGAAATGGAAACGATGAGGCTCAAAGATGACCAGAGGTTCAAACTGTGGCTTGCGATCTGCAGGTTTTTTTTTGTTTTTTCTTAATGCCGCAAAAGCAGAACAATCCCGGACTTTGACATTTCTGTTATCGTCTGATTTCACTTCTACGTCGTGGCTTAACTGCTTTAAAAGCTGCTTTTCTTTTCTTCTTCTCTCTTGTGAAACTAAATGTGTATGACAGGAGCAAAAGGCAGGGGAGCGTGAATGTCAACAACCGATTAAACGCACTTGGGTTTGCGAAGCCTGACTCACCTATTCTATTCATTTATATTGTCAGTTCGTGTACTGGTGCTCATTGAAATGGAGAATAATCGATTCTAATTGCACATTATCTACCACATCTAATTATGTCATTATTTGACAATGGAGTTGTACACTTGAGGCGATTGGAAGCTGTGTTCATATGTCTGAACTTTAACCTTGCCAAAGTCTTTGTCTGTGCTTGATAATTAAACATAAGTCTGCACAGGATTCAGTTTAACCTATTGCTAGAATATATCACTTTCCATGGTGAATATTTAATAAAAACAACTTAGCAAGGAGACAAATTTGCATTTTTGCATTCATATTCAATTCCCTTGAAACTCTTGCCTTTCATTTGACCTACTTCTGTTATATTGCCAAGGTATGATCCTCTGCTGTTATAACGTGCCTGCTGTCTGCTCTTTTTGATAAAGGCTTAAAGTAATTTGATTTGTATGCTCCTTACATGACTGGTCAGTAGCACTTTTAATCTGTCACAGAGGAGCTGTTTCTATCTCACAGTTACCAGAATAGGGTGATGCTTTGTCATTGTAGGACTATCAGTCAGGAACAGCTATGAAAAGGGTCAGGAAGACAGATGTGGAAAAACAATGCAGACAAAGAATAATAGGCTCGTTTTTAAAGTAGAAGAAACATTGGAACAAGCCAAAGCCTTAGTTGATAAAGGGCCATCTAGTGGAGCAGGGTGGTGCACCCCAGCGACCGCAGCGGCACCAGATTTGTATTAATAATTATTTTAACCCATAATGAGTGTTACTTTTGTATCGTTTCCCAGATGAATTTTTCTTTCTATTGAAGTTATTTATCACCATTTATTATAAAATTACCCTCATTATATTGAATTTTTCCAAGGTAAATTATGTATTTTCCTCTGTTTCATGTCCCATATTTAAAAGAGAAATACTTTAGTGATCCCATAATTGGGAAATTGCTTAATTGCTTTAATTTTCGATGTTCATGAAAACACAATAAATGTAAAAGTTATTATACCAAAACAGAGAAAACTGCAGAAATGGGGACTTTTTTTCCAGTAAACTGACCATTAGGTGATCCACCAAAAATGATGCCACTTAGCTTTGTAGAAAGTACGGTAGCTACCAACATATCTGTGTAATTCTGATATGTGTGTAGCTTTTTTTCCCCCATTTATTTCTTTTTTGTCTTATTTCCCCTTATTTATTTATTTATTGAAGTGTATGTGAACTTACAAATATGCATGTGTGTATTTCTGTACATAAGTAGCTGTACATGTGTTGATATTATGCCTGGATGGTTATAAATGTAATGAAGTTTCAGTACTTGAGGTGGGTGGATAGGAACTGGATACAACAGTTTCATGTTCATGTTCAAATTCTATGTCTCTTGTTATATAGTTGGACATTTTAAATAAAAAAAATAAAAAAACTTGATTAAAATTGTCAAACTCTAGCATTAACTGAACATAAAACCCAGTTCCAACTCAGTGGGTTTTACTGGTGAATAAATGTTGTAGAAAATGACGGTGTTTCCACAGTAACTATGAAGCCTCTGAACATGTAAGTAGGTCATATCTAAACCAGAGGTGTCAAACATAAGGCCCGGGGGCCAAATGCGGCCCGCCAAAGAGTCCAAATTACACTGAATATATTAACAAACAAAAAATATTTTAGTTCAGGTTCCATCTCAAATAGATCAGATCAGTAAAGTATGATGATAATAACCTATAAATAATGAAAACTGTAGATTTTATCTTTGATTTAGTATAAAAAGGGAACATTACATGGAAATCTTTATATTGACAAACTATGTTTTTACAAAAAAGTGAATAACCTGAACAAATGTGAAGAACCTGAAATGTCTTATGAGACATAAGTGTAGTTTTTACCAATATTCAGTCTGTTTATAATTGTAATGTTAGTTGCAATTGAGTAAACTGAAGCAAAATATTGTTAAAATTGCACTCGTTTTTCTTAAGACATTTCAAGTTTTTATGTCATTCAGATTTTTTTAAGGAAACGTTGTGCCATAATGTAGCTGTACTTTTTTCCCCCACTGTTATTATTTGACTAATCCGGCCCATTTGAGATCATATGGTGCTGAATGTGGCCCCTGAACTAAAACCAGTTTGACGCCTCTGATCTAAACTGTTTAGATCAGCAGATGGTTTTGGTTAATGGTTGATGTTTAGGTCTTTACGGGCTAATTATGAGATGAAAGTATGATTATTAGAGGTCATGTGACTAAAGAATAGTATTTATAGATTTTACCAGATTTTATTCCATCATTTTATTTTGCTGCGTCACATCCTGGGTCATTTTACAGATGCATGTGCCATACAAGAACATATGGATGGACTTGGAAGATTGTTATTTTAATTAATTTCTAGGGAAAAGGGGTGGGAGTTCATAAGCTATGCTTCTTCTCACTCCTTTTCGAATATGTATTATGTGTTGTATTTTTCTATTTTGTTTTTTTGTAAATTTGTTTCACCTGTATTTTTATTTCTTTATTTTGTTTATTTTTCTTTTTTTTGACATTCATAGTTGAAATAAATCTATAAAAAAATACAGACACAAAGGAAACACAAATAAACGACAATGAAACTATGAAACAATCAAATTTACATCTACAGCAAACATGCAGGTTTTAAACAGTAGATGCTTTTAATGTGAAATGTGGATGTTTGGGTCTTTATGTGTTAAGTCTGAAGCATTGGGCATCAGCTTCAGCTCACACACATTACCCACCTGCTACCTTCACTTCACATCCCATTGTCCCAAAATCACATAGAGTGACCATTAACATATCTCATTTTACTTCAGCGAACCCTTGAGCGAGGAGGTCGGCCTCTGTGAGTGAAAGATAAACAAATGCTAACGCTAATTTACAGCTTTTTCATTGGAATAAATGGGCCATGTCGTGCGCAGAGGTTGAAACGACTGCCGTGTAGCTACAAATTTGCTTCCTCTGGGGGGGAAAAAAGACCCAAAAACACACACACAAAAAAAATAAATAAATAAATAAACTGTGGCCACACTATGTAACCAGTCCTGGGGGAATCATTATCATTTTTGTCAGGTGCTTGTTAGGCCCGCCTCATAGTTTGAGCTGTCTGTGTCCTTGAGGCATCCAACGAGTGGCTTGTCACCCCACAGAGACAGATCACTTAACATTGGCAGCAGTGCAGCTATTAGAATGTCCCAGCCTGGCTCACCTGTTAGCCCAGAACAAGCACCCTGGTCAGAGGTCAGTTAAGGCTAAACTAACTCCCTGTCATGATTCGCTTGAGTAGGTCTTTAAATATGCCATTTTCTCATGCTTACTAACAAATCAGACACAATAAAACTGAAACTAATTCCCCTTCAGCTGCACCGTACAACCTTGTTTTGACTGGATTCTTGTCTGGATCAGATATTTGAGTGGAAAGATAAGGTCAGTGGAGACGTTTTAAAGCTCCTGCACATTCTTGCAAACAAACCATAGCATCTCCGGGATTTATCTGAAGGGGGGTAGTGGTGGGGGTGGGGCTCCACATCAAATGTCTTTCATTTGCTAGAATGCTGTGCTTGTAGGGAGCGAACACAATAAGACAAACACCTGACTTATATAACAGTATCCTGTGCAAAAACCTTGCAATAAATATCTGAGAGCACCAAGGCCTCCATCAGGTCAAGGCTTTTTCTACCCACAGGATCCCAAACACTTAAACTTTGACACTTCATACAGTATAAGCAGAAGCTGGTTATGTGCAAAGTAAGGTAGATGAATGAGAAACTGGAAATGCTGATGGTGTGGTTTACACAGAAATGGTTAATATCCACCTCAGAAAGACATTTATAATGAACAAGGACATTTAAGATGGCCTTTGACCCCTCTAAGGTGCCTTTGATGTATGGTGTATGTCTAATGATGAAGTCTATGCATGTACCGTATATATATATATATATATATATATATATATACTTTCAAATGGAGATACATATGCACTTTTTTCTGGAAATTATGAATTGTTGAATATAAAATGATCACATTGAAAGGCTTTTTTTTTCATTACATTTTGACATCTGACACATGCATGCGTATTCTGAGATCATATTTGATTAGTTTCTACTTAGAAATATTACACTGGTGCATTAACCCATGGGGAACCACAGGTCCTAGATCCTAGTGAGGATAGGATGGGAAAAAACAAAAAACAAAAAAAAAACAGGGGTGTGTGTGTGTGTGTGTTCAGTCTAGTTCAGTCAACTTGTTGTTTTTACTCATCTGTTCCTTGACCAAAAATACAGAATTACAGGTCTGTAACCGTCTATAACTGTCACTTGTAGGTAAAGTCTTCATTAGATAGTTAGTGTAAACATGTTCTTCTTTATTTTTTATAAATACACTTAAAACTTTAAATAGATACATGAATAAATAAATAAATACATCTTCAAACCTTGGAAATATACATGTTTCGTTTTGCACTAGTCTCCCTCATGCTTTCTGGGGAAAAAAAAAAAAACAAGTTAATGTGTTTATAGGACCACATCATTAGCCTAAATTTGGGTACCTCAGACAGGGTTATATTTTACTAGTGTTTTGTTGAATTTAAATAGAAGTAGTTGTTTGTTGTTGTTTTTTCTTTAAAGGAAATGCTAAATGAAGTGGAGGTAATTAATTTGACTCTAGCACATACATATACATATAGTACATAATATTGGTCCCCATGGCATACCTATATGAAATGTCCCTTAAAAAAGATAGCAATACAAACACACTCACACACACATACACATACACATACTTTATATATGCATATTCATTCTATACATATATTACACTGTATACTAAGTGGCTATTTGTATCCATTGCTACTTCCTGCTGAACGAACTGCATAGATCGTTCTTTTTTTATGTAAAATATAAAATGACAAGGTGTATCTAAGTGCTTGTAAACTTAAGTTTAAAAATTTAATCAGCACATCTCTATATGTACAGTGTCATGACATAACTTTTCATAGTTTGATATGAAACATGCTACCACTGTATGCTAACATGCTAAATATTCAACGACCTCAATATTTGCATGTTTGTTTGTTTCCTTCATGCAAATGTTCTGCCTGTATCCTTAAAATCACAGATGGAGGTTGGCATAAGTGAAAATATAATGATGAAATCTCTGTTCCAATCAATTAATATTGTTTTTTCATCACATGACCTCTCACGGCCATACTGGCATCATATCATTAACCCATAAAAACCCCAACAACCACCATCAACCAAAACCATCTACTGACCTAAACCTTTTAATACCTGTTGATTCACTAATCCTATCAATACATGTAAATAATTGGCGTAAAATGCAGTTTGTCATCATCAGACATTTGGATGTTAAGAAGCTGCGTCGTTACCATGGAAACACCATCATCTTCTACATCATTGATTCGCCAGTAAAAAGCCATAGAGTTGGTTCATCAACAGTAGATGGAAACATTTGTTTTTTGTTCAGTTAATGGCACATTTTACAGAAAAAAAAAAAAACCTTTTTCTTCAGTTTTCTCTATTTTTTATACAATAACCTACTTTAATTCAAGCTTTTATAAACCTCTACATGATCAGTAAATTAAATGTCTTTTAAATGCTTGACTTTTTAAAACTTAAAAATACTAAATAGTGACCATAATATTAGAATCAATGGTGATAAATCACTTAATAAAGTTTATAAAAAATAGAGACAACTTAATTTGGGAACTGCCGCATAAGTAGCACTGGGTCTTTGTGGGTTAAAGGTGCACAGACAAGATGATTTGTGAACTGAGAATGATAATGTGTGTCTGTCAAAGTAAGAATGTAGATTTGTGTACCTTAGACTAACCAACTACACATATCTTCTCTCTTCTCTTCCATTGTGCCTCAGTGTTTTCAGTCAGTATCTGTGTTATGCTCTGTTCTATGCTTCTCCATTGTGCTCATCTCTGTGTGAGTCTAATCTAAAGACAGAGACACTGTCTTTGTCACGCAATCAGACACAAGGAAACTGTCAAGTCAATACAATTGTCTCCGCAAATAATACGGCGAAGTCAAAAATGCAAATAATATCTATAATTACTGCAACAAATTCACTGTGGAAACATTGCGCTTTGTTAAGTCATTTAGAAGTGATACATCTAATATGATACAAATAGATGAAATTAGTGTATTTTCTGCCATTTGCAGTTTAAACCATAGAGAAATGGGAACTTGCTGGAAAGCATCAGCTGATCTGATTAACAGGGACTTAATGAAAAGCCGTGTAATTTCAGCATTCGATGATGTTTGCCCTTCTGGCGAATGAAAAACGAGGCATAAAGTAATGTGTCTGTGTGCGAGTGTGTGTGTTTTTTTTTGAGGATAGCTAGTCATCTGTTCACCGTGGTATTTGAGACCAGCGTGCTGAGGCTGGTCATATGACTCTTAACAATGAGTCAGAGATGACAGCGGGAGTCCTGCCGCCGTCTGACCGGCCTTGGTCTGAGCCCGGGGCAGTGTTCTACCCACTGTGCACAGTCGTTGATGCTGCTGCTGCTGATGCTGATGCTCTGTGTATCACCCATTAACTGGAGTGGGCCAGCATCCACTCTTTCATCCAGCAGCATTAATAGCATAACGGAGGTCAGGACTGAGGGTAATTTTGTGTGTGTGGTGGTAGATTGTTTGTGTACAGAGGGAGAATAGTCATTGTATGAGCTTCAGCATCGTGTGTGTGTGTGTGTGTGTGTGTGTGTGTGTGTGTGTGTGTGTGTGTGGTGGTGGTGGTGTTGGGGGGTGGGGGTTCTAGTGAGGAATATTTTCAAATTCCTGCCTGGGTAAAGAAAGAAACAGTATGTTTAACCCATAAACACCCAGTCCAAGAATGTTTAATTTTTTTTTGTCATCATATTATCCTTATTTTGTAATTATCATTGTAATTCAGGTAACATATTTAATTAACTGATCACATAAATGTCCAGAAAAGCTTAGTTTAAAGTTATGGGTTATTATATGAAAACCAGAAAACTGAAGAAAAAGTGACTATTTCAGTAAAATTGATCATTAACTGAATATAAAGTGTTTCCATCCTATGTCATTGATCTAACTTCATGGTTTTTACAGTAACTACGAAGCCTCTGAACGTCCAAATTGTTCATATCTCATGATCATGATAAGATGGCAAACTGTATTTTGCACCATTTCTTTTCATGTATTGATAGGATTAATGTATCCACAGGTTTTAAACATTTTGTCAGTAGTAGATAGTAGTTTTGGTTGATGGTGGTTCATTCATTATTTAATTTCTTGTCTGTTTTTCATTGAAATGTTTCACAATTTGCATCACATTCTGGAAATCTGGAGTCATTAACTGTCATGCGACTGAGACACGAGCAATTTATGGTTTAGGGCAAATAGTTGGAAATAATATTACTACATTCCTGAAGTTATTGAAGTGTAAGAAAAGTGCATACATTTCCCCTGCGTACATGTTAGAAGACAGACACCTTTTTTGCAGCTTATATCTGAGGGCTATTAATGTTCTGATCTGTACATGTATGTTCAGATTAGAGAGATTTATTTTCATTCAAGTATGAACAAGAACATTTTTTTTTTAAGGTAAGGCCTCCAGCAGCAGCAACAGGTTCACACTACACACTACACACATAGACATATAATATGATAGAGTGCACAGTTCAGTTTTTATCAGCCAGTGCCAATATGAATTCTGCTGTTCTGTTTTTCCTCTATTTCCCTATTATGCCCAAAGGAATTTATTAAAAAATAAATAAATAAAAAAATAAAATAACTGGGCTGTTTCTAAAGGTTACCTCTGTTGCATCTATTCATGTTCATGTGATTACATTTGTAGTTGAGTCTTATGTGTGTTTGGAGTCCAACACCTCTTGACATGAGCTGACTATCTTTCTAAAGTATTAGGAGCAGGTGTTTGCAGTGGTTAGAGAACAGACGCGAAGCACTGAAGAAGCTGAGTCAGAGCAGAAAACCTGATCTGAATCCTATTCATTTTCCACTGCTGTTTAATCCTCTGGGGGGTAATGGAGGGACTTGAGCCTGTCTTAGCTGACATTGAGTGAAGGCAAGTTCACTCCGGACATATAGAGATGTACTACTACAAGTTTAATCGGGCCGGGGAACACCACACCACACCACACCACACCACACCACACCACACCACACCACACCACACCACACCACACCACACCACACCACACCACACCACACCACACCACAGCTCAGCTCCACCTCTTTAGGTTCACAAAAAAATCCACCAGTGCTTAGCTCAATGTAAAACAACACTCTGCTATTATTGTCTTCCTTTGTATTATACAAAGAAAATAGATTAACATCAAATAGGATAATGGTTGACCAATGGCAGTGGCTGGTTTCCATACATGATGGGCAGCTTTAAAACATCTCTCGTTATTTGAACCCGCTGGGGTCGCAGGGGTCACTGGGGGTTTATTCCAGCTACAGTGGGTAAAGGTGGGGTGAGTCTCCAGTTCATCTCAGGGCTGAACATATATAGACAAACAATCACTCTCACATTCACACCTATGGGTAATTTAGATTAAGCAGTTAACCTATCAGTGCATGTGTTTGGATGGTGGGAGGAAACCAGAGAACCTGGAGAAAACCCACGCAAACACTGGGAGAACATACAAACTCCACACAGAAAAGTTGAGTGTTGTTTTTTTATGATGACTACCTTACCCCTAAAGGCCCAGCACTATGTTTGTGTCATTAATTTTCTCTGTATCTAACTTTTTTTTAAAGTGATTTATCACAATTTATTAACAGATTATTTTCTGTACTTTGTATTGTACTATATTTAATTTATGGATAATGAGGATATTCATTAAAACTCAGATTAAAGTTGGAGGCATTATATCAAAAACATAGAAAAGTGCAGGAAAAGTTCTTTTTTTTTTCCCTTTTCCTTTTTCATTAATTGAACATAAACCAAGTGTCTCCATCCTCTGCCATTGATCCAACTCCACAGGTTTTACTGGTAAATCAATGTTGTAGAGGATAATGGTGTTTCCATGGCAACGACAGAGCCTCTGAACATATCTGATGCCAACTTGTATTTTACACTGATTATTGATAGGATTAGTGGATCAACAGAAATTCACCATTTTATATCAGTGGATGGTTTAGGTCAGCGATGAATGCTTGAGTCTTTATGGGTTAATAGGTTTTCATATTTGCATCACAGCAGGTAAAAAAAAAAATAAAATCTCTTATCAAGTAAAAGCTTATTGACACGCCTTACATCAGACCTGAAAAACCGGCGGAAGTTTCCTCAAGTCATGTATTAAATATTAATGCTCCAACACACAGTGGAATATATTAAAGTTTGTATTGTCTGAGCGAGGCTGCAGATGTAGCATAGCGCTAATGAACGTTCAAGTGGACACGCTACAGTAAGAGATAAGATGTGAGATCTACGCCTCGTAAAACTCTTGATCTTGGTCTTATTTTTTTTTTTTTTTTGCTTCTACTAGTTTGGAAATACGATCATCAGCAACTGTGCTGAGGTCTTCCTGCTTTTAAAAGCATCCTTCTGGCAGCGGATAGATTTAACTTTCCACTCTGCCACTCATCCTGTCACTCTGCTACCACTTCCTCCTCAGGGTCTTCTCTCTTGAGAACTGGCCTGTCAGATGGAGACAGAGCGGAGGTAGAGGGTTAGAGGTGTCAGATTTGACTAGGATGTGGAGCAGAGAGCGAGAGAGGGGGGAGGGGGGGGGGGGCACTGAAGTTATCATCGAAAATGAGGATGATAACCTTTCGATGGCGCACATGTAAAGTTCTTATTATCGTTAAAGCACTTTCAGAGGAGTTGTCTTTAGGTATATCTGAGCTTTGTTAACAGGAGTGTCTCAGTCTTTAGAATCACTATGGAAGTCTTTACGTCTTTAACCTTTGCCAAATCTGAGCTGAAGTGCTGAAGCGTGAAGTTGTAAGACACTGCATCTCTTTTCCATGAGCTATTGATACTCGCAGCTGTG